>CATIWO010229477.1:0-32061 GCA_949673435.1 Macaranga tanarius | reverse complement strand
AAAATTACAAACTCTATTTCGTTGTCTAAACAAACAAACACTGTGAGTAAGACAGTAGTCATCACCAAAATCTCTGTGGAACGATATCTTTATTTACTACTTGATACGATTCTGTATGCTTGCAGATTATTAGCACATCAGGTACTGACTTACACATTTAGCATTCTTCAATAAAAGGAAAAAAAATAACTAAAAAGAAAACCTCATACTTTTTTTAAATTTGTAATTTTTTAATATTTAAAAGTATGTGATTTTATTTTTCAAATATTTCAATATTCTATTAATTGAAATCCTAATTACCTTATTATAAAATATTAATAAAGTATCAAATTACAATAATATAATTATTTCATATGCAATTTATCAGCAATTTACCTATTTAAAAATTTTTAAAGTTATTTTAGATTTATCTTGAAAATTATTTCTTTTTATTCTTAAAAAAAGTAAAATACATTTAGTTTGTTTGTTATTTACAATTAGTTGAATATTACATTATTTTATTTATGATTTTACTATTAAATATTTGTATTGTTTTAATATTATATTATATATTTTAAGCAATATCAGCTAATAGGATACTAAAATGCGAAAAAGTAAAATTACAAGCCCTCAAGTATAAAAAAAAAAATCACATATCTTTAATAATAAAGATGTCTAGTCAAAGAATATAATTTTATACTTCTCCCAAGAAAAATTTATATTTCTATTTATTAAATGGGAAAAAAAAGACTACTTTGAACATTTCCTCATGCATATAATACAAAGCAAGCATTTCATTTTAACCTTAGGAAATAAGAAATACTGTTATGAAGTATTGAGAAAGTAAACACAACTTGTTTGCAGTTATTTAGGACTTTTTTTTTTGAACATGCTTTCAATCCATTGAAAGGAAGGAATGGAAAAACTCTTCTTTTCACGAAAAAAAATAACAAAACATGAGATTTATAAAAGAACAGACTTTAGCTAAATAGAGGAAGAAGCGGTACCCTTCTTAAGGATTGTCATATCAACAACCACTACTAGTCATATCAATTACTCTTTAAGCTCTAGGAGTAATGAATATGACTAGGTAAGGTAATTGGTTAACAAGAGCATATAAGCATACATACTAAAATAACTTCTAAACTTACAATTTAAAGGACTCTATTACAACAATTTTCTCTTGCTAGCCCAATAAACACTTATAGTCTTTACACTAAAAAGCAAAAAACAAAAAGAAAAGAATCAGGTTGTGTTGATTATGCTAGATCTTCCACTGTACCCCCAGAGGGAACATGCTCCATTGTTGAGTTTTGATTGTCATGGGTGGATGAAATTCCTTAGTTTAACTTTAAATTAACTACTTCTTGATCTACTCCTTCCCCTTTTGAAATTTTTTTAGCTTCTTGTGGTGATGTTCTTTCTTACTTCATTAATCAATATTTCCTTATTTGTCACCTAATTAAGCGACTTAGGTCATTCCCCTTAATCTCTGGTTGTTGCATTGTTATGTAACTAAATAGGGCATTTATAATGAGCGATCCCACATCCATCTTGAATTCTACTCTAATTTTTTTATTAATTGGGTTTTCTTCTTCATCTTTTTGTATTAGGCTTCATATTAGAGCTAGTTTTTCCCTTATCGTTGGGCTTTTTTTTACAAACTTAGGATTGGACATTTTTTTTGCTCTTGAGGTTTGCTTTATCTGGTTGTTTCCCTTCTTTCTTTTGCAAATTAATTCTTTCAGATGTTCCTTTAGTGGTTGATCTCTTATACAAGGCCCATATGCTAGATTATTATTAACTCTAAATGTGATATCTTCCTCTGTTTAGAAGATTTTATACTTTTAAATTGCATGTCCCATTAATCCACATAGATGGCACATCAAAGGAAGTTTTTCATATTAAAACAATACCCACTAGTCCTTTTTATATCTATTGTTCATCAACCCTTTTGGAATTGGCTTATTTAGGTCCAATTGGACTCGCATTCTTTATATTAGGTTCCATTCTTCATCTGTAAACATGGTATCATCAATTTTCACTAGGCTTATAAAAAAGGAGTTTACTATATTTCTAAATTCATTTTTATGATTTAGATGAGTGGTAGTCCAATTACTTACACCCAAATTTTTTCTATAGAGAAATCTAGCTCCTTTAGTGTGAGATGATGGTTCCATTCCTTGAGAACTAATAGATTCCAGTGAATTAAAGTTACCTTCCTGAATCCTACATTGTTATTCTTGGTAAGTTTAAAATTTAAATAAGAAAGTATTATGTGGTTTTAGTTATTGTACCTGAAATAAAGATATGAATGACCATACCTGAGATAATAGAAGGTATACAAGTCTTATTGTGCATTTACTATCATTGAGAATCCTTCATACCAACCCGCCTTTTTAGGAAAAAAAAACAACTTAGTTAGGGCCATCGGTTAGTTCTAAGAAGCAAAGTTCACTATCTAATATATCTACCTCTTCGTTAATGTTCAAGCTTAAATTGTTGGATGCTAAAAATGAATAAATTATTATTTTACTTTAAGGAAGGGTTGGGGATGAACAAGAGTAATTAAATATTTCGATGGTTGTTAGAGGATATAATTTAGGGTTCTGGTGAAATTAAGGTCAAGGGATGAATTAAAAAAGGAATGAATTTAAAACTCCTAATAAAGGCTTATTAACTTATGGGCTATTCTTAGTCTTACTGGAAGGAACTAGAGAACACTAATAACTTTGTGTTGTAATTCAAACTAAAAGAAATTACAGTTATTTGCGTCTTGATAAGTCACTTTCTGAGCCTTTAAATTTATCAATAAGAAAAATAAGTTTAAGACCAGTGTCTAAATAATAAATTACGAATGTATCCTTATTTTGGATCTTATAACATTGAACAGTCACACTTACACTATTGCATGAATTTCTTGGAACTATTTTATATTGACTTAAGCAAACATAATAAAGCATATAGTAAAAGAAAAAAATAATTTTAGGAATACATACTTTGACTTTTTTTAATTTTATTTATTTATTTTATAAGTGGAGGAATTTCGGAAATATAGTTCCAATTCTTGATGATGTGTATTACAAAAAAAAATACCCTTTTATTTAATTGCTCACAATATTAGAGAGGGCTTTTTCAAAATATTTATAAATGATTTCTAAAAAAAGCATATGATTTCAAAAAAAATTGAGTAGATTAGCCTATATGCCGGTTATCATTTTAGCTCTAAAATTTAAGATGAATAACTTTTGAGTACAACATAACATAAATTATTTTGTAATATAAAAATAGAAAAATGAATGTGTAAGTTTAGACAATTATATGCTACTTGGATCACTTAAAAAAAGTTAAAAGAATATTAAAAGTTTAACATAAACTATTTTGTTGATGAAAATTTCTAGTATACACAGAATGTATGACATCCAATCATTGGATTGAAAATATTCTACACTCTCAAGCACAAAACAAATTGGTAGCCGAAGGTCTGAATAGCCTAGTGACAAATCTCCTTTCAATACATATATAGGTCAATGATTCAAATCTTTCCACCCTTTCCTCTAGCTCAAAAAAAAAAAAAAAAAAGGAACAAATAGGTAGACTAGAAGAAATACATAAGAAGCACCTAATAATATATTTAGAAATTTTCTTATTTCTCTTGTAAGGAGGCTATATAAATTTCTAATCCAATCACCACATGACTATGACCATTTATTTAATAAAGTTTATCATCTTCGATGAGCATTATATGGTCTTAAGCAAACTCCTTATGCTTGGATTTTTCATTTTCCATTTTGACTTATGTCAAAGTATATATGATTCAACTCCTTTCATTTGAAAAATTGAAAATGGTATTACTCTCTTATTACTCTATATTGATGATATGATTCTTACTAAAGATGATAATACATGTATTTAAAATTTTAAGAAATATCCTAATTAATCTTTTAAAATGAAAGATTTGGGATCTTTCATTTATTTTCTAGATTTGGAGGTCACATTTTCATCTAATGGTTATTATGTCTCTCAAGTTAAGTATACACCTGATCATATTGCTTATGTAGAGTTAACAAATAGTAAGGTCACTTCTACACCTTTTGAGCTTAACTTTGTCTCACTCCAACATATGATATTGTTCTTTTTTATGCTACTCGCTATAGATAGTTGATTGGCAATTTAGTCTATCTTACCATGAGTCATTTGGATATTAACTATATTGTTCATTTAGTTAGCGAGTTTATATCTGCTCCTCGCTCTTCTCATTATACTGTCATTATTTACATCTTTCATTATGTCAAAGGAACTATTTTCAATGGTTTACATTTTTCAGCTCATTTTTCCTTATAGTTACATGCTTAGATTTTGATTGGCCTAGAGATCTAATTGATAGGCACTCAGTGTAGAGGTGCCGCCTCTGTGGCCACTGAGGCACCGCCTGATCATCCCAATGTCACTAAGGCGCCGCCTTATGGCTTGCTGAGGTGTCGTCTTATTATTCACTAAGGCACTACCTGATGGCTCAAGGTAGGCTGAGGCGTCGCTTTTACATGATGAGGCGCTGCCTCAATGTAATCAGGCACCGTCTGATCGCACCTCTATAATGTTTAAATTTTTGAATTTTTCAACCGACATGAAATTTTCAATCCAAATCAATCTAAAATATATCAAAAATAAGTATATAAGTGAAAGGATTGAAGAAAAGAAGTCCACTCACTGAAATGTAGGTTCCTTCTCTTCCTCTCATTCATTCAATATTGTCGTGTTCCTTTTTTTTTCTTCATAGCTCAAATTCTCCTGTAATTCCATCGGTTACTCCTGTAGTATATGAGAAGGATCACTTCTATATCTTCTCAATATCAATATATGAAAAACTTCGTGAATTCCAAATAGACTAGGGGGTAAAGCTAACCGATAAGCTACTGTCCCAACATGTTCAATTATTTTGTATGGTCTAAAAAATCTTGGGCTTAGCTTGCCACATTTACCGAATCTCAGTATGCCTTCCCACGGTGATATCTTTAAAAACACTTTTTCACCAACGTCATATTTGATATCAGCTCGCTTAAAGTTGACGTAGCTTCTTTATCTATCTTGTGTCATTTTTAAATTTGCTCGAACTACGCAAATATTCTTTGTAGTCATTTGCACAAGTTTTGGAACTAATAATTTTCTTTCTCCAACTTCCTCCCAGTAGATTGGAGTCCTACACTTTCTTCCATATAACGCTTCGAAAGGTGTCATATCGATACTACTTTGGTGGCTATTATTATAAGCAAATTCCTTTAATGGTACGTGCTTATCCTAATTACCTCCAAAATCTAACGCACTAGATCTAAGCATATCTTTCAATATCTGTATAGCGCGTTTTTATTAGCCATCAGTTTGAGGATGGAAAATTGTACTAAACCTTAGTTTAGTACCCAAAGCCTCTTGTAAACTTGGCAAGAATTGTGACGTGAATCACGATCGGATACGATCGATACTAGTGCTCTATATAACCTCATAATTTCTTACACATAGAGTTCTGCCAACTTGTTCAAGTCGTAGCTCACCTTGACAGGTAAGAAATGTGCCGACTTTGTCAAACGATCAACAATCACCCATACAGCATCATTTTCTTGCTGGGTTCTTGGCAATCCTACCACAAAATCCAATGTGATATGTTTCCACTTCCATTTAGGAATTGGTAAGGGTTGTAATAATCTCGCAGGATGTTTATGCTCTACCTTCACTTACTGACAGGTCAAACACTTTGATACAAATTCAGCTATATTACCCTTCATTCCTTTCCACCAATAACTTTCTTTCAGTATTCTATACATCTTCGTACTTCCTGAATGCATATCATACGCTGAATAATGTGCCTCTTCCATTATTTTTCATCTTAATTCATCCACATTTGGCACATACAATCTATTCCTAAACTTTAAAATTCCTTTTTCGCTATAACTCAACTCTTTCACCTTTCCACTTTTCATGTCACTATACAACTTTTTGGTTTCTTTATCCATTTGCTGTGCTGCCAAAATTCTTTCCATTAACAATGGCCTAACCTTCAAAGTAGCTAATATGCCTGGTGGAGTATTTATTCTAAACTCAACATCTAATTTTCTCAGTTCAATCAACATTGGCATCTTAATAGCGCGAATATAATATAAACTTCCACTTGACTTTCGGCTTAAGGCATCCGCAACCACATTAGCCTTTCCTAGGTGATATTCTATCATACAATCGTAATTCTTTAATAATTTCACCCAGCTACTTTGCCTCAAATTTAACTCTTTCTGAGTTAAAATATACTTCAAGATCTTGTGGTCCGTAAATATTTGACACGTTACTCCAAACAAGTAATGTCTTCACATTTTCAATGCAAATACCACAGTCTCTAATTCTAAGTCATGCGTGGGATAGTTTTGCTCGTGCAGTCTTAATTGCCTTGATGCATATGCCACTACTCTTCCATTTTGCATCAACACACAACCAAGTCCTTACTTCGAAGCATCATTATACACCACATAATGACTTCCTTTAACTGGAAACGTCAATACTGGCACAATGACTAGCTTCTTTTTTAAAATTCTGAAGCTTTATTGACAATTCGAAGTCCATTTGAATTTCACATTCTTTCTCAATAATTTCATTGGTGGTGACGCAATAATTGAGAAATCCTGTACGAATCTTCGATAATATCCTGTAAGTCCTAAGAAACTTCGTATTTCTGTTACATTCCTTGGTGACTCCCAATTAATAATTACTGCAATCTTACTATGATCCACACATACTCCTTTAGCGGATATTACATATCAAAGAAATGCAACCTTGTCCAACTAAAACTCACATTTACTAAACTTTGCATACAATTATTTAGTTCTCAAAATTGCCAATATCGTCCTTAAATGCTCCTTATGTTATTCTTTTGATTTCGAGTACACTAAAATGTCATCAATGAACATAATTAGGAACCTATGAACACAATTATGAACCTATCTAGATATGGCTTAAACAATTGATTCATTAGGTGTATAAATGTAGCTGGAGCATTAGTCAACCTAAATGGCCTCAACAAAAATTCATAATGATTGTACCTTATCCTAAAAGCAGTTTTAGATATATCTGATTCCTTAATTCTTAATTAGTGATATCCAGATCGCAAATCTATCTTTGAAAATACCTTTGCTCTCCTTGCAATTAATCGAACAAATCCTCTATCCTAGGCAAAGTGTACTTATTCCGGATTGTGACCTTATTCAACTGTCTATAATCTATACACAGCCAAAAAGATCCATCTTTCTTCCTAACAAATAATACAGGTATGCCCCATGGAGAGAAACTTGGTCGGACAAATCCTTTACCCAATAATTCTTATAATTATACTTTCAACTCCTTTAACTCTACGGGAGCCATCCTATACGGTGCTTGCAATATAGGAGCAGTTCTGGGTATAAGTTCAATCTTAAATTCTATCTCTCTCTTAGGTGGAAAATATGGTAAATCTTCCGGAAATACATCCTCAAACTCACTCACCACTGGCAATTCATTCAACTTTTAACCTTCCTTCCTATCCTCCATAATAGTAGCTAAGTACGCTTCATACCCTTTCCTCAGGTATTTCATAGCCATCACTGCCGATATAATCTTAATAAGAGTCTTCCTATTTTCTCCAATAAATGTTATCTTTTCTCCATTCCCCTTTTTAAATTCTACTTGCCTAGTATAACAATTCACATTTGCTCAGTAATGACTTAACTTGTCCATTCCGAGTATAGCATCAAACTCACCAATGGATAAGGGTATAAAATTCCAACTCATTTCACCCTCATTAATCTTTACCGAGATGTCCCTATATACATTCTTACAAACTACACTCATTCCCATAAGCATGCTCACAATCACAAGCTTATTCAATTCACTTATCTTAAGCTTATCATGCATCACATAAATTGATGATATGAATGAAAATGTAGCACCTGGGTCAACCCGTATACGTGCTAGCTTACCATTGATGTGAGCCTTTCCCGTTATCATGTTTAGTGACTCCTCGGCCTCTCGCTCTATAACAGCATACACCTTAGCTTGTTGTACACCACTAGCAGCTGAGCTTAGCTCTCCTAGTTAGTTTCAAGACATTCCTACCAAACCAGTCATCTCTCTTTATACAGTTGCTGGTCTTCTTGCCCTAGTTAATCTTCCACCTCTTTCGTTATGAAGAGTATGAGATGTTTACATTGATGATTCTCCTAGATATATTTTTTGTACAATTCCTCACATAATGCCTGATCTCATTGCATCAGTAGCATCTATCTCTCCTTGATTACACATTTTAGCATAATTTTTCTTGTATATATTACACCAAGGTAATATATTCCTCCCTGGTAATTCATTTCTAGTGTCCATCTATCCTAGTGGCATTACTGGTTGTCTCACCGATACCTGACTTCCTTGAGGTCTATTTCCACCTTCCGACCTCACATTACTCCTAGAGTATGGAGAGAACCTTGATCTCTTACTCCTACTTCCTCTCCAAGGTTGTCGTGATGACTCAGCTTGTTGATTAGGCTTAACTTAGGTTGAAGCTTCTAATTCTTTGTCTAGCTTTTCTTATTCCATTGCTTTTTCAACCCAACCTCTAGATGTCGTTCCAACATACAAATTCAACTTTTCTCTCAAGGATACACGCAGTCCATCATGAAATTTTTCACTTTTCCTCTCCTCCGTAGGATATATATCCTTTGCATACTTGTACAAATCCTCAAACTTATCAATGTACTCTCTGATCACCATCGATCCTTGTACTAAGTTGATAAATGCAGTTACCTTCTCCTTTCGGTAGTTTTCTATCAAGTATTCCCTACGAAATTCCTCCTGGAATACTTGCCAAATTAAAGCTTCACCATACAAGTTTCAAATTTTGGTCAACAAATTGTCCGCTTTATCAAACATCAAACCATAAACATTATTTATCTTCTTCTCTTCACTAAGTTGTAATGTCATAAAGGCCTTCTCCACAATCTTAATCCACTTGTTAGCTTGTCTTGGGTCTAACATACCATAAAAATCATAACCTCCATATTTCTTCGCGTGTTCAATTACGTCTCCCGATCTTTTATACTTCTTCTTGTCTATCTCTGCCATCACAGTTGCCATAGTGCATGCAAATTCTATAGCATCCATATGCATTGCCGGCAGCACTGGATTATTAGCCATATTTTCTTACACCGACAGTGATAGTTGTCCATTACGTGCTCTTCTCGGTATGTTAAAATTCAGCACTGAAGCATTAAGTATCGAACTGCCCTGTTCGCTCTCTGTATCGATTCCTCACATATCGTCTCCCTCATTACCAACAGAAGCTATTGATGGAGACAATTCTCATGGTCGATTCCTACCCACACTTTCCTCTCTCTCTACCATATCCATCCTATCAGCCTCAATAACTTGACCTCTACCTCTACCTCTCGGTCTACCTCTAGGCCTACCACGTACACCTATTCTGCCTCCTCTAATTTTTACCATCTTCCTGCAAATTCAAAATCAGTCCACTTTAGTGATTCAAACCTTTAAGTATCAGGTTCTCAACTAACATCCATTCAGCATACATATTCCTTAATTTTACAAAATTCACTTAGCTCAGGATTTACACCTTAAACTTCCAAAACCTATTAAATCGGTCAAAATCTAAGCTTTCAAATCCAAACTTTTAAACCTAGGATTTCAAATCTAAACTTTCAAACCTAAGCTCTGATACCAAAAATTATGACACCCCTTCCCACTGACACCCCGTCAAATAGCACCACAGCTCTTGTTGCTCTGCCCAAGGCACCAACGTGGAGAGGCATCACTTCTGGGATAAAAACTAATAAACATCCACCATTTCATTGTACAATATTATTATATCATTCAACTATCAGAAATATATGTATAAATTAAATCAATAATAACATCCATCCAAATAAAAACAAGAATGATGGCAAGTTCGAACACGCTGGTGATATAATATACATATAGATAGTGTACTACAAGAGGGTTGCCAGGGTATGGGTTATCCTAAAATATATACAAATGTACACTAAAAAGAATGGATACAACCCGAATACCCTAAATACGAAGGTCTAACTAGACCTAGAGAGTACTGCCATAACTACAACAAAAGGTGCAGTTACTCCCTAATACATGCCCTATCATAAAACAAAAGAGAAAGCGGTCTGGACGTGACTAAGTCCAGGTTAAAGAGACCCGAACCCCTGTGGTAGTGACATGTGTCATCGTAACTACAGTCAAGCAACTGTCAGCAAAGTCTTACTTCTCTATATGCGTGTGATAATCTACCGTTATTGGCTCTAGTGCAACTCCAAAGGTTAAGACTGCATTAGCGTCATGTCATATAAAGAAGTGAACCTCTGTCTCCGACCCATCCACCTTATACGTAATCATAGTCCAAAGGATAACCATACTATTTACAATATAAACAAGGACTAACCTGTGCTGAAAAAGAAAATAGAAATAGAAGAGTGAGTATTTTCTCAAGAAAATTCCCAGTGAATGGACATATTACAACGCTGTCCCAAGAAACAACAAAAAATAACAATAACCAGAATATTTGAAAATATTCAAATTATTTCCACTTTAAACATAAAATAATCCATACAAATACCATAAGTTTATTATCAAATCATAATAATCATTATAAATAACTCTTAAAAGATTCAAATCCAGTTTTTTCAGAAATTCAACTTTCTTTTCCTTTCACATATTTCAATAAAACTTTATTTTGAAAATATCATTCTCACACTAATCATAGCACAGTACAGCACAGTATGATTTTCCAAATATAATCAGGTTCATGTTAAGTTGTTATCGATATAGTGGGTACCAATCAGCACATCGAAGGTCCAATCTAGGTATACATACCGATCTATAAACCACTCGAATTAGCTCCAAAGGTATTCAAGAATCTCGAGCGTTGTCCCAAAAATAGTTATTATAATCATATATCTCAATTATGTCAATTTCTCATTGTACTCCAGGTACAAAAATATCAATTATACGTGAGTTGCTGTATCCCGGATATAATATTACATCTCACTGAACCCAGTCATACCCCGGACACGGTCTTACTACAACCACATTTCCTTTTAATGTACATGTGCTCACAAAAATTATTGCAATTCATAATTATTTATATTTCTAATCAAATCAAAGCTCTGTATTACTCTATATATCATATATATTACAAATCAAGGCTAAAAACCGATCAGAATCAACTTAAACATCATTTTGGACCACTGAGGCACTAGTTCAGTATAGAGGCGCCGCCTCTGTGGCCACTGAGGCACCGCCTGATCATCCCCATGTCACTAAGGCGCCACCTTATGGCTTGCTGAGGCGTCACCTTATTGTTCACTAAGGCACCACCTGAGTGCTTAAGGTGGGCTGAGGCGTCACCTTTGCACGATGAGGTACCACCTCAGTGCAATCAGGCGCCGCCTGATCATACCTCTATAACATTCAAATTTTTGAATTTTTCAATAGACACAAAATTTTCAATCCAAATCAATATGAAATCTATAAAAAATAAGTATAGAAGTGAAAGGATTGAAGAAAAGAAGTCCACTTA
This sequence comes from Macaranga tanarius, assembly GCA_949673435.1. Classification (NCBI taxonomy): domain Eukaryota; kingdom Viridiplantae; phylum Streptophyta; class Magnoliopsida; order Malpighiales; family Euphorbiaceae; genus Macaranga; species Macaranga tanarius. The sequence continues at coordinate 20,471 of CATIWO010229477.1, read as the reverse complement.
CTGAAATGTAGGTTCCTTCTCTTCCTCTCCTTCATTCAGCAGCATCATGTCCTTTTTTTTTTTCTTCTTTTTTTTTATCTGTAACAATGGTGGTTTACACCATTTTATACTTTAGTGCCTCAACTTAATATTTTTCAATTAAGTCCTTCCTCCAAACTTATTTTCTTTATAATTTAATCCTAACCTAAAATAACTTAAATTATTCGGGTATGGACATGATAATATTAAATCTAATACCCTTCATTATAAATTGATCAAAATAGTTTAGAGTATTTTCTACCACACTCTAAAATAAAAGAAAGAAGAATATGGTGATAAGGAATAAGGATGGTCGCCACAAGCAATTAGTTTGATAATGTCTATATAGTTCATGCAAGAACTAAAGGAAAATAAATTACTAAAATATTTTATTGATCTCAAAACTTAAATCTTTATACATTAATAATGATGCTTATTTATAGGAAAACAAAGGCTATGAAAATCCTATTAAACTTAGGACTCCTAAAATAAACCCTAAAAATTAAAATAGGAATCAAAATAATAAAATCCTAATTAATTCGGATTTGACTCAGAACATGCAACACGACCGTATTGGTGGCCGTGTTCAAACCCCCAAAAATAGGTAGTGCTAAATATGGGTAAGGACATGGGCATATTGCAGAGTGTGTTACTGAACACGGGTACTGACACAGACAAGTCTCAAAGTGTGTACCTCTCTGCCCCTTTTAAGCACCTTTTAACATGGCCATTTGAATTAGAACACGGGCGTGTTGAACCTGAAACTTCTTCAAAGCTTTGAAAACTCACCAAAAACACATTGGCAAGCCTTGGTGATGATTTCTCCACTTTAACATCTTCAAAATGCATACTTTCTTTTTCTAGAAGGTTGAAAATCAACCTTGAAAGTGTCATGTTAGTATATTTGACTCGATTCCTTGACATTAGACCTTCAATTCCTTGTAAATGATCATTTGACCCTCTTTGTTGACTTTGATTCTCATCAATATCCAAACTCAAGATTGCTTTGATACAGCCATCTTGAGTTTGAGGGAAAATGTTCACTAATATATTACTATATTGTACATTCCTATATTATTACAATCTTCTTATATTGTTGTAATATTTAACCCATTAATTTATAATGTAATTAGAAAATAATTGATGTTAGATTCTTTATTTATAATTTTTGGATACATTATCAACCATACAAAAAATATATCACTCTTTTTATTTTTATTTTCTCAATATTTTCTTTATAATACACCTAAAAAAAAAATTGATCCACTTTTACAAGATATATTTTGAAATCATGGAATCAATAGTTGACTCTAAAAGCTATAGCTCTTTATTGAAATCATGAAATCATGCAGATCCAACAAAAATGTTATCATGCTCTACCAAAGAAAAATTATTGTCTTCACAATTAAATTCGTTATTATTTTGTTTGGTTTAGTTCTATCAAGAAATTTATTTTGTTTTCAAATAAATTTTAAATAAAATTTATTTTCAAATAAATTTTCATTAATGAAGTGTGTTTGATTTAAATAAATAGTCTATAGAATTCATTTCAAATGAATTCTATATTTTGTTGTAGAGTTTGGAATAAATCTAGAATTCAAGTTAATTTTTAATTTTGATAAAAAATATCCTTTTAAATATATTGTGTTTTTTACTTATTCTTATTTTCATATAAAGTGCGACTAAAAAATTCAAATTAATATTTTAATTTCTTTTTAAATATTTATTTTTAATTATATTTTTAAATTTTAATGTTACAATTTATAAATTTTAATTTTTAATTAAAACTTCATTAAAATAAAATCACAATTATATGAATTATCTAAGTTGAGGTTAGATTAATTGAAAGGACTTGAATAATTGTAAGTAAAATAACAATTCAACTATAACAAGTTATCGTAAGTGTTTAGATTTAAATTTATTTTAAGTTAGAATTTCTAATCAAATCTTGATAATTATTGTTTTTACTCAATATAAGTCATAAGTGAGGATAGACGACGTTTCTAAGCAATTAAAAATTGAAAATTCTACAAGGCAAAATCTCAAGAAATGCTTCTGTCATTTATATTAAAAATTGCATTTTATTTATTTTGATATATTGGCAAAAGCATTAACCAACCATTGGTTTTCAACTCTGAACAAGAGAGCTGAACTTGAAATCAGAGGAAGGTAGCGGTAAAACCAAATAAAAAGGGAGAGAGGCACCAATGAGAGGGTTTGTTTTAGAAATGAGAATATATATCTTAAAATAAAAATAATGAGGTAGTTTAGTCATTTAGAAATATAGAATTAAAAGTTGTTGAATTCATTTGAAAATTCCAACCATTTTATTAGAATTTGATCTTGTTATAATCAATTCCACAAATTTAGAAAGTTGGAATTACAAATGAATTCTTCAAAATATTCATTTATATCAAGCATATATAATTTGGATTTGTAAACAAATTGCATAAAATTTTGTAGAATTCATCAAACACACTCTATGCACTTTCCGTGAAGTACAACCTATTTTGAGTTGCACATTTGTTCTGCATTTTTCTAGTTGATATGAAGATGATAACTCTTGGTCTTTGTGGCTTGTAGAGTCTTCTTGTTCTTTTCCACCTAATAAATAAAAGAAAACATAAATACTTCATATATGCGACTATTGAGTCAACTGAAAAATTACTAATTTTTTCATTAAATGGGTAGTTGCTTGTGAAAATGACAAGATCTTTTTTCTTTTTGTTTTTTTTTTCCCTTTTTTTTTTTTTTTTGCTCCTTTCTTGTTCTGGCGAATCCACACTCAGGACAATGGGGGACAATGGAGGTACTTGCCCTCACTGCCCCTTGAAAGTTGCATGTATATTTTTCAGTCCTAATTAAACTTTGTCCCCACTTAAAAATAAATAAATAAATAAATAAAAGGCTATCACAAAAATTATCCTGATTACGCTTGTTCTTTAATGTTTTAGATAACTAATTCTAAGCTAAATACTTAATTAATGAATCAGTTAACTTGTAGGTTTTATACTTCATTCGGTCAATATTTAGATTAGTTTTTATTCTAATGAATATAACACCTCAATAGGACCAGTTCAGAGGAGCCACATGTAAGTCACACAAGCAAACATGCACACTCCACGAAATTTCTAAAACTCATGAAGAGGACAGCATTTGCAATCTTAATTGTTTTGTTGCTAAATATTAGATTAAATAACCAAAGTGAACTGAGACACGTTTGGCAACTTGATAAGAGGAAGAGAAAAATGGTTATGGACAGTGGTGGAAATTCATAGTCTTCACGCCCAAGTAAGGGATCATAACAATTTTCTCAAGTAAATTTCCTACCACAAACATCGTCCATGACATGAGGTAATGGATAAAAATAATATGACAATGACACTTTGAGTCTAATAGTCTATATAATCATACCCATCCTCAACTCAGAATGGTGGTTTAGAGAAAAAATATATGGCCGAGAGTGCAGTGGCCTTTCTGCTTGAAAAACTAGTACCCTTTTTCGAAAATGAGATGCAGTTCTCGTGTGGGGGCAGGGAAGAAATTGTATATATAAGAGGAGAGTTGGAGAGGATAAGGGCCTTCCTGAGGGTTGCAGATTCATTGGAAGAGAGTGATGAGGAAGTGAAAGTGTGGGTTAAGCAAATCAGAGATGTTGCCCATGATACTGAAGATGTTCTAGATGAGTACAAAATTCTACAAACACACGATCATGGTGATGGCATCTTTGGTATTCTCCATAAGCTGTCATGTTGCATTAAGAACATGAAAGCTCGTTATCGGATGGCATCAGAAATACCGGAGATTAAGTCAAGAATCAAAAATATTTCTGATGGGCATCGCAGATTGCGTCAAAAGTTTTATGCAGCAGAACAAGGCGCAGGCAGTGAATGGCAAGATCATAGAGGAGATGCCCTTCTTCTAGACAAAACTGAGCTAGTGGGCATTGATCAGCCCACAAAGAAGTTGGTTGGTTGGCTTTTGAATGGAGGTTCAGGGCGTGAAGTAGTTTCAGTTGCAGGGATGGGAGGACTGGGGAAAACCACCTTGGCAAAGCAAGTGTATGATGATGCAGTAGTCAAGAAGAATTTCAGCATACATGCCTGGATAACTGTCTCTCGATCATACAAGATGGAAGAACTTCTTAAAGACATTGTTCAGCAACTGTTCAATGCAGACAGGAAGCCAGTTCCTGGAGGAGCAGACCGCATGAACAGCAGACAGCTAAAATCAATAATAAAAGAGATGCTTCAGAATAGAAGGTACCTAATTGTATTGGATGATGTGTGGCATATCAATGAGTGGGATGCTGTCAAATATGCTTTGCCAGACAACAACTGTGGCAGCCGAGTCATGCTCACAACACGTAATGCTGATCTTGCCTTTACATCACGCATTGAATCGGAAGGCAAGGTCTATTATATGGAGCCACTACCTCCAGAAGAGTCTTGGACTCTTTTCTGCAGGAAGACATTTCAAGGGAACTCATGCCCTCATCATTTGGAGGATATTTGTAAGAATATCTTAAGAAAATGTGAGGGACTTCCCCTTGCAATTGTGGCAGTTAGTGGAGTTCTGGCTACCAAAGACAAACGAAGAATCGATGAGTGGGAAATGATTCGGCGTAGCCTTGGTGCTGAAATTGATGGGAATGACAAGCTTAAAATTTTGAAAAAGGTACTTTCACTCAGTTTCAATGATCTGCCATACTATCTCAAGTCCTGTTTCTTGTACTTGAGCATTTTTCCTGAAGATCACAGAATTGCCCACATGAGACTTATTCGACTTTGGGTTGCGGAAGGATTTGTGGAAGAAAAATATGGAAAGGAACTGGAAGACGTTGCAGAAGACTATCTCAATGAGCTCTTAAGTAGAAGCTTGCTTCAAGTTGCAGAAACAACAAGTGATGGACGGGTCAGAACATGTCGTACCCATGACCTTTTGCGAGAGATTATCATCTCCAAGTCAAGAGAGCAAAATTTTGCAGTTATAGCCAAAGAACAGACTGGTGCATGGCCAGATAAAATCAGGCGTCTATCGGTACACAACACATTGCAAAATGTACAACAGAACAGGTGTGTTTCTCAATTACGTTCATTATTCATGTTCGGGGTAGTAGAGAACTCACCTATAAGTAGCTTATTTCCTAGTGGTTTTAGGTTGCTTAATGTGTTAGATTTGCAAGGTGCAAGCATAAAGAAGTTTCCTACTGAGGTTATAAACCTATATTACCTAACGTATTTAAGCTTGAAAGATACAAAAGTCAGCACCATTCCACCCTACATAGGGAAGCTCCAATACCTTGAGACTTTGGATCTCAAACATGCCCATGTCACTGAATTGCCTGTTGAAATCTTGAAGCTACAACGACTTCGCCATCTCCTCGTATATCGCTACGAGTATGAATCTTATGCACATTTCCACTCCAAGTATGGATTTAAAGGATTGGAGAATATTGGAATTTTAAGGTCACTGCAGAAGCTTTGTTTTATAGAAGCAGACCAGGGAAATGGCAATACAATGAAGGAGCTGAGGAAGCTAACTCAGCTGAGGAGGTTAGGAATAGTAAAGTTGAGGAAGGAAGATGGAAAGACTCTGTGTTCATCCATTGAAAATCTTAGCAACCTTCGTGCATTATCTCTGCTTTCTATAGATGAGGATGAGATACTTGATCTTCAGCACATTTTTTCACCTCCACAGTTACTTCAGCGGCTGTACTTGACGGGACGTCTAGAGACATTGCCACACTGGATACCCAATCTTGCAACCCTGGTTAGAGTACATCTGAAATGGAGCCGCTTGCAGGATGATCCACTTGAATCTCTTCAGGTTCTTCCTAATCTTGTTCATCTAGAATTACTACAAGTGTATGAAGGACGTACATTGCTGTTCAGGGCTGGTGGATTTAAGAAACTGAAGCTCCTAGGCATTGATAAATTCGATGAACTAAAATGCATACAGGTGGAGGCAGGAGCAATGCCCCGACTCGAGAAGTTGTGTATCCAGCGATGTAGAAGGTTGGAGCAGGTACCTTTAGGCATTGAACATCTGGCAAAGCTGAAAATTCTTGAATTTTTTGATATGCCTCACGAAGTAATCAAAACACTTCGTGAAAAAGTGGGAGATTATTGGAGGGTTGCACACATTCCAGAAGTGTATTCAACATACTGGAGAGATGGGGGATGGGAAGTCTATTCTTTAGAAAGTTTCAGTGACCCTTCCAGGCCAAGTCTTGTTGAAAGGAACCAGGAGCTTCATACTCGCTGGAAATAAGCTACTCAAGTGGTCTTATTTGTAAATAATTGTAAATAATGTGAAGCTTCACTTTAGAAGATAAAATAGAATAAAACAAAATTGCCTGCAGTTCAGGTAATCAGTGATCTAAGATTTGAATTCCCAAAGGCAGAGTGCTCAAATGTATTTAGTGATGGCACTCTCTCCTATTGTATAGCATGTGTAAATTTTTTGAATTTTAAAACTGTATGAATTCATTGTGTACATCTTTTCTTTTAAAAACCGCGAAAGGCTTTTTAATTATGAGAGAAATAAAAATGTGTTTTGCAGTAACCTCAAATGTTAAAATGTTGTATAATAGCAAGTTTTTGCAAACTGCTTGTCAGGATAAACAAAGTGTTCTCTCTCTGAAAAACAAAAAGAAAGAAAATTAAAAATCACTACTAGAAGAATCAATATTTTTCTGAAGAACAATCTTTAAAAAGAATGGTGATTTGTGAACCATTGTTGTCAGGATTAGCAAAAGAAAAAAAAAAGAATATAGGAAGAAAATTTAATGGTACATTAAATTGCAACATGGAACTCAATATTGTAAGTTGTAATTATATAAAATTGCAGAATTAATTTGCCTCAACCCCAACGGGTTAGAAATTTGTTAGAAACATTCAAAATCCCTACAACCGTACAAAACAGGGCCAATGTTTTCACCGCATGTGGCTACAAAAGTAATCAAATATGACAAGCAGCAGTGCAAGAACATGTTTGTCATCTGCAATCAAGCCAAGAAATATTGACCCACCCATACTAATTTTTTTCTGCTTTTTTTCTTCAAGAAACAGAGTAAATCCAATATCGAGGATTATTTTCTGCATTCGTGAAGAACTTGGCTCCATGCCACATATACAGAACCTAAATTTTGTGGAAGCCTACCAAAATTTTCAACTAATCCAAAAAGAATTATTACAGTAATGGTTGCACTGCAAAATATCTATGCACATGTGCCCAGGCATTCGTACCTCTTCCTGCGCACCTAACCATACTGATACAAAATCTAGAAACTCACATTTACTTTCACGTAGTGTTTTATGGTATCTTATCTCCAAAGTACGTAAAAACCCTTTTTTTAAGTACTCGAGCTAAGTCAACAATTTCTGATTCTCTCATTTGTCGTGTGATACTGTCAGATAGCCTCACAATCTGGTCTTTTCGAGACAACCTTGTTACAATATCAATGGTCAAACTGGCCATTTCTCTACTAGCTGTTAACGCTTGTAAAACAATAGCCGAGTACCCTGGGTTGGATACAAGTCTATTAAGTAAAATCAGTGCTTCGCGCATCAGCAAAATCCTACATATGGCAAAATATTGAAAGCATAATAAGAAATCAGGGGAAAAGGGGCCATAATAAAACAGGAAGAAACTCCAATCTGGACTGCAGTAAAAAAAAAATGCAAATGACCATAATATACAGAACATATATATGGTATCGTATCAAATGCATTGGCTAACATACAATAACCTGAACATAGGAACACAACATTATCAATTTATCATCTTCTGCATGAAGCCTAATTTTAGTCCTTGAACTTATTTTGGTGGCTAAACAGCTATTTGGGATATACATTTTTTCATGCACTTCAATCCTGAATTCACATAATCGAAATACTGTAGCATCTAATCCTTAAGAAACTTCATCAGAGTATTCATCTTAAAGATAGATAAAATTGGGAAAAAAAAACATATTGTAATAAATCTTCCCTCACAAGTTTTCTCATGTATTCCAGAAACTCAACCTGAACTTTCCTAATTGGATATCCACAACATTCATGTGCTTGATGTCTGCACCAGCTGATTAAACTTTTGTCAACATTTTGTTATAATTTCTGAATTTCTTCAGTAATTTACAAAATGCTATTGCATAAAAGTCTAAAATCTATTTCCATTCTTTGCAATGAATAATTTACAAGATTTAGCAAAAAATTCAGTACTACTACAATATGTCTGGAGAACAATGGGCACAAAGATTTGTTTATTTGGATTCGGGATTTAAACTATAAGAAGAAATATTTGCAGCCAAAAGTTGGTCAAACTGACTAAACTGTTGCTATTACATACTAATGCAACTTTTCCAAGGACTAAATTTAGAAAGCCTAAAACCAAGAAGACTTTTAACCACAGAATAACATTGTTAGAAAGGAAGGACTTAATTGAACAAAAAGTGAGTTTTTAAGGATATGATTGTGCAGAATTTCAGTCCCAACTCCTAAGAATGAAATTGAAAAATCAGACAACTCCAAGACCAGCAACATAATTAATCCAACATTTTCTAGGAAAGAATGCTACATGCATGAAAAAAAAATAAATAAATAAAATGATGCAGCTGGATGACATATATGGTTACCACCTACCTTGCTTTAATGCTTTCTGCTGCATCAGAAGAGATTGACACTTCTACATCCATTTCTGATATCAACATTCGTAAAATCAACATAAGAAAGTTCTTCTCTCCCAGTAGCTTGTGATTCACCAGAATTTCAAACCCAGATTTCCCAGAAGAGGCCAGAAAAGCAAGCACAATAACAACTCTTTTACGAAGTTCTATGTCCTGAAAATCCATCAGCCAAAGGTTGTATCTCTATCAGATTACATTTTGCAACTATCATTGCATTCTTAGTTGCATGCAGGTGATATAAAAAGTTAACAGCCCACAAGAAAAGAAGAGTGTCCTGAGGAAAGTATCCAGGCAGATAGCTCCACAATTGAAATAAATTTTCATCATGCACATACGTACAGCACTCCAAAAACACAGAATATGAATCAAATTCTATTTCCTGAGCTTTTGACATGTTCTGCAACTTGGAAAAGTCAATTCTTAATATTCACCCAGAACACGCACAACTTCATAGCAAAAGCAAGGTTGGACATGATTTGTTGTTAACACAACATTAAATACACATTTCAAATCCTATCACTAAAGTTATTCAGTACAAGAAGTCCATGGGAGAATGAAAATAAGAATTTGAAAGCTGGGAAAGGTAAAAAACTGTGAATAAAAGAGGTCGACAAAGGGAGATTATTAAAGATCACAAATAAACAAGAGAAGAATAGAGAATGTTTGAACATTGCAGTGCAGATTTTTCATTGGAAGTTTTTGGAGAAAAGTTAGGGCTCTTTGTGCCTTTTTAATAAGAAATTAAATCAGAATGTTCATGAAAGGTTTATAAGGTATGAACGGAAGAATTTTAAAAGCTCTTAATTATATAAAAAACTGACTGCAAGCTTGAAGGAGATAAAGAGATTCCTAGTGCTAGAACTAATTGAACAAGAGAACTACTAAACATTTGCAATGTATCGATAAACCCACTAAGAAATCTAGACCATATTTCTAAGGTTATAACGTCTCCAAACCTGTTTCTCTTTCTTAATCTTCCATGTCTACAATCTACATCATTAGCTCCAATTGGAGAAAACTCGAACTCGATTTTTTAAATTTTGAAGTAGCAAACTTCCCCTTGATCCTGCACATCCTTCATCCTGGACAAGAGCAACTTAATACCACTTCCTTCTCTTCGTCAACTGTAGCAACTATAGCAATTATCCTCTATAATGCTTATGTGGAATTGAACATCTTGACCAATCTTAAGTTCCACTTTCTGAAAGATGACTTGACTAAAAGTTGTTTCGATTAGTTGCTTTGCCAAGCAACTAGATGAAATCATCTCAACTATCTAATCCAAGAAAGCATCATTAAGCAAATGATTCGATTTTTTGTAACTTCATGAACCTGGAGCTATGATGCCAAATGGGTAAATTGTACAAAATGTTACGGAATTTCGTGTGTTTTCTCAAAAATGGTTGTGTAATTTCAATTTTTCTCTTCAGTAACTTAAATTTTATTTTTGTTGAAAGCAAAGGTCACTCAAGAAAATTTGACAAAAAAAAAGAAGCTGATGTGGCAACTGGAGAAAAAATATTTCATGAGTATACTGCCACCTTATGTGCCATGCATTCAGATAAAGTTCAGTAATGGTCACTTAACTTTTCATTTTGTCTCAAAAAAATTTCCTAATTTTGAATTTACATTTTAATTAATAGTTGTCATAATAAGATTTACTTATATTGTTATGCTAAGAATTTCCCTCTTTTAAAAATAAAGGTATATACTTCCTGGGTTTTAAAATAACTTATTTTGTTATTTTTAAAATAATAATTTTCAGATTTTTCAAAATTTTCATCTATGATACAGGTCGATCCTGTACTCAATTAATCGGATTATGTACTAAATTAAATAGTATTATTTAGATTTTTATTTTCTGATAAAATTAAAAATTTAATAAATTATAAAAAACTGAAATATAAAATAAAAAATTAGAATAACATACTACCATATGTTGGTATAAGTTCTTGTGATGCTTACAAGTATCACTAAATGAAATTAAAGAGTCATAATTTTTTTTTACTTTTATAATTGTCACTGAATTAAATTAAAAACATAACAAAAATATACTTTTACTTGCGTTTTAAGTCTCAAGAACCATCTGTAACGAATTGTAAGGTTAAGTGACCTTTAGTGAAACTTATCCCAATATGGAGCATATGAAGTGGAAGCATATTCATGAAAACCATGTCTGCTACTTTTCACCAAATTTTCTCGAGTGACTTCACCAATAACGAAAATAGAAGTTTGGGTACTTAAAAGAAAAAACTGAAATTAGATAAAAGATTTTGAAATAAAACAAAAGTTTAAGCGGCCTTTGGCACAATTTAGTCAATGCAAAACTCATGTGAGGTAGCGCTAAAACTATCTAAGACTAGTATTTGGTTGATTAGAAAGCTAGAAATTATGCGTCATTGGTTAAAGAATATTTGTTCAAAAAACGATTAAGGAAAAGGGATTGCAAATGAGCAAGAAAAAATAATGATAAAGTGAACTGTTTGCAATTTACAGTACAGATTTGGCATGTGAACAGTACCCAGGACAAGTAAAACGGTTTTGATGGAAATTCCCTGAAATTTTGAACCTCGTATCCCTCTAATTTCCCTCTGGTATTGGAAAATGTAGACCTTCACTCTCATCTAAGAAATATCTGGAGTTTCCTTCAGGCAACATGAGAGCATTTCTGACATGAAGTCATAAATTCATAAATGTGCAACTTTCAAGATGCCAAAACACAAATATTTCACCCATTAACAATGAGCATGTGGATGTTGAAATTCACAAGCAGAGGTCAAATGTCAAGCATGACTATTTAAAGGTTGATACCATTAGTTTTACACAAAGATGATTGAAGTACAGCACCATCAAACCAGTAGTTAAACTGCAAAGTAAACTATCCTGCCTACCTTAACGTTATTTCCACTGCATGCAATACAGTCTGCCAAACCGTCAAGAATGGCACCGAATCCTTGGCAAGTTGAAATATTGTTATCGTCATTTGCAGTACTATCCTCCTCTTTACAACCAGAGCAAAAGAAACTCAATAGTTTGGGACCTTAAATTCAATCAAGAATAGAAAATTGATAGGTGAATGACCGAGACAAATAAAGAATATTCCAAATTGTAAATTCTAAATATAGGAAAGCAAACCAAAAGAAAAAAGCTAATCCAGGAAAGACAGTTAGCTATATATGTTCAGCTTTGATGATAAATATGTCCTAAGTAGAAGCCTCATATTCAAAATGAACACCATAATCTTTCAATGGTCATGAGGAGCTTCTAGAGATGATTCTATGAATTAGAAATCCCAGAGAGTCTAGTTCACAAGGCTTATCTGCTAATGATCAATAAGAACACAGAGCATTTACCTGAGAGGTCAAATCCTGGCAACCTACAGCAACAAATAATCTAAAAAAATTGCTCTTTATAGGAAATAAATCAAGCAAGTCGTAAAAATTAGTCAAGAACTTAGAATTATGGGGAAAAAGATTTTATTGCATTCGGAAAAGTATCTTAAACTCAATGAGTAGAGCCCTGAGAGTCACAAGACAGGACATAACACATTGATGACTCAAAAGCCAAGAAACTTTGAGGAAACTAAATAAAAGCCAAGAACTTTTATTTGTTTTTCTTCTCCTCTAATAATTTAGTTTCCTCTTGAAAATTCTTATTTTCAGTTGAAAGTGTCTTGGCTTTAGAGTATACAGATAAAGACAATTTGTTGCCGCGGAACCCTGACATTGCTGTTAAAGTCCAGCATCTAAATGAATGACAAAGGAAACAATCATTTAAAAACTTCAGAGTAATTTTACAAGGAGATGCCAAATTACATCTTGTACTATACGTCTACTATTTAAAACACAAAAACTATAAGATAATCCTGCAGATAAAGACAAGTAATGTGGACAACCACAAAAATCTAGAACAAAGAAGAACAGCATGTTCAAGTAAAGTGTGTAAGAGGATTGAAAGTATCAAGGAAAAACAGAAATTAAATGTTTGTTAACTGCTCAAAAGAAAGCATTACTATGGAAACACTAGCATATCATTTCTAATAGCAATGTATCAACACCTTTCTAGCTTCTCAATTTTGAGGCAAATAATGGTATCCAAACAATTGATGAAAATGGGTGGACAAAAAATGCAGTGTTCTATAATACTTTTAATAGGATCTAAGTCCACCATAAATTGTAGGGAAAAAACTGCATCTAGTTACAGGTGTCGATTGCAAATCATTGGATGATATGCATCAAGGTTGGATCTTGTAACTTGAACTAGTTTCTTCTCTTCTGTCAGTTAGATTTTACTTCTACAGGACACTCAAGATAATGCATATAACATAAATTATTCAAAGCACTCAGAAAGGAATATTCTTTTCAGCTATTGGATTTCCAATTGAACCTCAACAGCTAGATCATAAGGTGCAGTCAACAAAAACTACACCTACTGGTTCCAATACAACATGGAGTTTGTTCATTTAACATATGTTTAAATACGTTTATTAAATAATTCACTTCAATAACTAACAGCACAATCTAACTAAGGGATTCCCCAAAACATTAGGAGCATAAAAGTTCCAAATGCTAAAAAAGTAAGAAAAGCTACCCAACCTACTAGAGTCTTTACATAAAACTCAAGATGGAGGACATGCATGTGCGCATGTGTGCAAGCATCTACAAACTAAATGAAGCTAAGTCCAGGCAAGATCCAATGCAAATTCTGAAACTTTAACGATAAATTTAATAGACTGCTATCCTGTCAGCTGAAAGAGTAGGAAATTTTCAAAAACATTGATACTGTATTCACAATAAAAGTAAGATACAGCACTACCATGAAGGAAGTCAATGTAGACACTGACAAATAAAATACAGAGAATAAGAGGACCAAAATTATCAAAATCAAATGAAAGAAAAAGAAATAAATTAGATGATGCAGGCTTACAGTTTAGGAGAAGGTAGAGTATACTAAGCGCTTCCTTTTGCACATGCAAGCCGGCTTCCCTTTTCAAGAATTGTGCAATGCTTTCAAATACTGACGCCTTGCCAAATCTGTTCAGGCTAAACCTTGTTTAGAATATAAAATAAAATCATATTTTGCAGTAAATTGATTCAACTCACATTTCCCTTTCTGAATGAGCATTTGTCCTCAGCAGAATCACATTCATTATAGAGACTGCCTCCAATCTTACATGTTCTTGAGTCTTGCTAACAGCAATTTGATGCAACAACTCAAACAGGGAAACCCAGTTTACACAAGAAGGTGGCAATCCAATATCAGCATTCCAGAGTCCCTTCTTGCAAAGAATTTGAGGATCAGAAGATTTAGTCCCATATAGCCCATAGCTTGCAAAAGATGCATCTTTCTCACCCACACTAAACAGGTCTTTATCCTTGAAGTTGTTCCCAGATTTTGCTCCCTCAACCTTGACACTGTCCCTGAGTAGAGTGCACTGGGACGTTCAAAATAAGTTCATAAGAATCACTTCACAAAACATAGACCAGTCCAAGCATGAATACTCCTTTTCCTAAATCATTGCTATGAACTTCAATTAAACTTCATGATGCTCTCCATAAAACTGCTATATTCATGTTATTGTTGCTCTTTATAGAGAACAACAATATAATAGTATTGTTACAGTAGTCATAGATGGCATGTGGATTTTGTCCTCCTTTCAGATGCCACCGCACTTATCATGCACCACCATCCAAAATTTAAATACTTTCAACATTGCCATCACCGTTTATTGACAAAATGCTCAATGCTATAGAAGAAAAGTTATCACCAGATGACCACAAAACACAAATTAAGACAATAAAAAGGATATAAATAATACCTCTCTCCCAATTTCCTTCCCAAGCATAACAGGTGCTTCAGATACACATGCAGTATGCTTAGAGAACTACAAAGAATAGCAACCTGTTGAAAGAATGAATAAATTCATTTGACATGAAGGAAGTTGAGGAAGGTAGGGCTGAAAATAGAATTTCACATTTGTTAAAAGAACATATAAATAAAGGTAGTAAGAATGTGAAAAACTCCTAGATACAGAAGCACACAAATGTTAGGTACTCATCGATACAGTCTATGTAAGATGTATATGTAAGCCCTTAAACATGATCACTATATCCAAGAATACCATAATTGAAGGCTTCTAAGAGAAAGAATGAAGAAAACAATATTGCAGTAAGCAATCCACTGACAAAGCAGGTATGAAATTGCTTTAAGAGGTCACCAATGTAATGAAAATGCAACCAAGAGTTTGACAATGCATATATGTTGGCAATCTTATTAATGTTTGAAATCATTGCTGTCGAAAGATAATTTCTCTGACTACAAAAATAACAGAATAAGTGACAGTTATTACAGGTTATAATAAGATGATGAATATTCATTCCAACCAAGGCCCAAAGCAATTAAGGCTAGATCTGTTGTGGAATTCAGGCAGAAAAAAAAAAAAGGTTATCAAATTTATAACTCACATTTTGAAGATGACAAAGATCAATCAATGGCCTAAGCAAAGCCTCCAAGTGCAGCAGTCCATTACTGATCTACAATTCAGAAGAATACAGAACCATGTACAAACTAGTCAAAATCTGATAATGCAAGTCAGCTCAAAAAAAAAATAACAGTATCAAGTGATTGCATCAACACTTTATTCTTAAAGTTCAGTGATATTAGTGCCAGGTTACAAACATTTAATTAAAAAAGACTAAATACCACTGGCACACTTATTCGAGTAACTAATAAGCAAAGCGTTTTTCAGCAAAGATGTTTAATCACATTTCCTGATGCTTAGAAATGAGTTTTCCATTCATCATAATGAATATTTCGACAATCATCAACATGATATTTTTTGAAAGTGACACATTAAAAAAATTATGACCGCTATAGCTACAGTTTGCTTTTATGGATTCAACACAGAAGAGTTCAAATAAATTTAGAACTCCATTTCACTAAAATTTCAGTAGATAATTGAGAAATTATATTAGAGTTAAGTTCAGTGATATTAGTGCCAGATTCCAAACATTCAATTAAAAAAGGATAAATACCACTGGCACACTTATTCAACTAATAAGCAAAAGTGTTATTCAGAAAAGATGTTTAATCACATTTCCTGATGCTTAGAAATGAGTTTTCCATTCGTCATAATGAATATTTTGACAATCATCAACTTGATATTTTTTAAAAGTGACACGTTAAAAAAATTATGACTGCTATAACTACAGTTTGCTTTTATAGATTCAACACAGAAGATTTCAAATAAATTTAGAACTCCATTTCACTAAAATCTCAGTATATAATCGAGAAATTATATTAGAGTTTACATAAGGTGGAGGTAAAAGAAGGTGAATATTAACACATTATTTAGCATATTGATATTGTTACTTTGTTTTGGGAATTAAACTATAAAATTATTACATGCAATAAAGGGGAAAAAATAATCAAGTGTTACAGTTCTTATGCTACAAACCATTAAAACTATTATAAACAATTATCTTATAACTCCAAATTCATTATTTAATCTACTGCATATGAAAAATAATCAGATAAATTTCATCAAAACACAGTTTAGTTAATTCAAAATCTGTCTGTTTTACTGTTTCACACAATTGAGTTGCAACTAAATGTTATCCAGAGCCCTTATTTAACTAAATTCTGTCATAAGATGCGTGTTAAACAGAATTTAAATGATTTAAACCATAGAAGTTTAACAGTTAGAAGAAAAGAGCCAGGAAGACAAAAAGTCACGCAAAGATCTTCCAAGAAATTAACTATAGATTTTCAATAAGAAAATTCTGAACTAGGCAATGCTGGTAGAGAAAAAATATCATTTGGAAATAAAAATATCATTTGGAAATCATTTAAAACATAGGAAACCTCCAAAATCATTAACAACAGTCAACAATAGTAAAAGGATTACCAGTAACAAATATTGTGCTTTAAACCAACTGTCAAGCTTCAAATATGAAGTAGAGTACATTATTTTATACAATTTTTCTATTCATAGAGTTTCATTTATTTCAAAAAATCATTGACTGGATATAAGTGCAGGGAGAGAGAGGGAGATATGTGTTTGGCAGAGAGAGAGAAAGTAGTAAGCCATTTGTCTGGCATCTTAGGGTAGGTTTGGCACAGCTTTCCGATCAGCTTTTGGTCTTTCATTTTTTTTTTTTTTCTTTTTTTTTCCAGAAGCAACTTTTCTTAAGACCAACTTTTTGGAAGAACTAGAAAATCCAGCTTCTTCCAAAATCCATTTTTCAGAAAAACTAAAAAAAAAATCCAAGAAGATACAAAACCATTATTTCTGTTCCAGAAAGCTGTGCCAAACTGGGCTAGTCTCCAAAAAATATGTAAATAGACATCTCCTCTTTATAGATTTTCCTAAAAAGAAACCCCTAAATATTAAGTCTGCAACAACAAGTCTATTCACAGCTAATGCAGACTTGTTGCCACAGAAATTGCCTTGTTGTTCCACCTTCAGTTTATCAAATTCCACTTGACCCCAAATTTGGTATCCACAAATAGAGTTGGTCTCATCAACCATACGTACCTTAGTCAAGACACAATACAAATGTGATACTTTTGCAGCTTCAGAAACATTGAATGATTGCATCGGGTACTGCAAAGCTGCACTAGAAGAGCCTTCACTCAATATAGAATCACCTAATTTGGAGGACATATTCATGATTATATGCCCAAAAAGAAACTGAAAATCTTCTGGACAAGCCATGAACAATTTAGATATCAGATTTCTTCCCAACTTTTGGTCACTCGCGGAGCCCCATATCCCTAGCAGCTTGTTGGAAAGATTAACTTGAGAAGGTAGATCACCATTTAAGTCTAATTTGTTGAATCCACTAGCTTTGTCTGTCTGAACTCCTATGACCTTAGACGAAATTGCTAGCAAACACAAAAATATGCACTGAGAGAGAGAGATTGACAAATAAAATAGTAAAACAAATGGAAAAGCTTTAATTTTAGAAGTTTATTTGACAACTCATGCACCTTACCTAAACGAGTCTGACATCCAATCTCAGTCTCTAAAGCTTTTGCATATCTGGATTTCTTGGTAGACCAATGATTGTCCTGAGTAGGAATTGCACATTCCCTGCCATTCGTCATACCAATCCAGAATTATTAAACTACTGCATTATAGAAACAGCACACTCTCCAAATCCAATTACAGTCAAAATTGCCAAGCTAAATACTGAATATACAAGAAAAATTAAATGAGAGAGAGAGAGAGAGAGAAGCTATTCTAATCTAAGGCTGTCAAATGGTAAATAGTTCTTTGGTAGAGAAGGTTGAGATATCATGAATAATAGTTAATAACCATGTGTTTAAAGGGATAATACAGTTACATAAGCAATCACCAATACATATACATCATGTAGGACTATTGGCAATGTTTCAAGCCTTAGCCATTAGCATCTGCTTGAAATGGTTTGTTTAAGAAGCATCGAAAGTGATTGAAAGAAAAGAATCAATCATTTACATCTAATTAAAAGCATATATTTTCTATAAACATTAACAATATGAACCTACCTAACCAAATGGGACACAAAAATATAATCTAAAAAATGAACCATTCATGCTTTCCTATCAACCAAATTTTACAGTACGAACCTACCTAACAAAATGACAGGAGAACATATAATTTACCTCAATAACCTACATTTGTTTACCATATCTGACTTTTTCCAGTATGTTACTTTAACAACAGCATATTTCCAAAAACTTAAATCATGCAATCTGAAAATATATAATATAAAGGAAATAAAAAAAAAAAAGATTTTTTAAAAATACATTAATAAAGGCATTATATGAACAACGGAGTTTTGAGACAAAGCCTTCTTTAACAGACCAACACCAAACCTAAATGGGACAGGAAAATTGCATAGAACATCAGTATTCTGCTTAAGTCCAATGAAACAAAAATTTTGGGGGAATGAGGGACAACTCACAAATTTGAATGAACACTGGTATCTTTGTCTGCAGTGCGTGAATATACAAACTTGATCTGCTCCTCTTTTTTGTTCCTCTCAATCCTAAGGTGAAGGCATTCTTGTTCCTGAAAAAGTATAATAACTCATCAAATAGATAATTTAAAGATAAGGGAGTAAGCAAATGGTAATACAGCATCAAAAAGAAATAGCCAGCCAATAGCTAGGAGAAAAACAAACATAAGTCTACACGATGGAAACCAAAAGGAAATAAGGTTTACAAAATGAAAAGTCTGCAAAAGAAAAAGGTGTGATGCAACTGAATCCACAGCTACACTGTCCTTTGTCTGAGAACAAGTATAATAATGCACTCGAAATAGAAGCTTCCAAAGGCAAGTTAAATCTTTGCAACCTCTCTGTAACTAATACACTACATTTTGTCATCAATAACTAACGTGATTTAACATTACATTCTTTCGTCAATGATTTTCATTTGATAAACACACACACATATATATACATATATATAACCAAAAGGGACAAAGTGTGCATTAATGTATGATGGAAGAATGAGAGGAAAAAAAAAAAGGCAATTCAAAATTGAACGGAGAAAGCTGAGATAGTAATGTTCCATAGGCAAAAAACAATGCCATTTAATTAAATCTTATCATCACCATCAACTGTCTTAATCAATTAGCTCCATATCCACTGGAATAGCAAACAAAATGAAAGCCAATCATAAGGTAATATAATAAATAAAGAGATAAAAGAGACATACCAGGTCTGAAAGCTGCTTTGATACACGTCCCAATTCCTTCTGTAATTTTGTAACAATTCAATGAGAAACAAGTTTAACCTAAAAGAAACGAAAACTTCGCAAAATAAACTAAAAGGCATATAAATATAAAGTAGAGCATTAGTAACTTGTAATATATGTATTTAAAACACAAAAGAACACAAAATCACAGAATCAAGAAATAAATAAACCTAAAATCGATAGCGAGAATGTCAAAGAAAAAAATAAAGAACCTTCAAGCGATCAATTTCTTGATCTTTGAGGTCTAGTCGGGGGAGAGAGGAGGGAGGGGCAAAAGAGGAAAAGCCATTGAAGTTGCTGTTGGTGGTGGTGGTGTTGATGTCAATTGGCTTTTGAGAGAGCTCTCGAGGAGGAGAGTAACTGATGCAGGTACCGTAATGCTGCTGTTGTTGAAAGGAGAAAAGAAGAGGAGGAGCCGTTGTGGAGGGCTGAGAAGGTATTGATGATGGGGGCTTTGAATTAGCAGAAGAAGAGAGAGCGAGTTCTTCAACTTGGATTAATTGGTCTAAGAAATCTGCATCCCATTCTTCAAAACCCTCTTCCTTCATTTTTCTTTCTGTTTTGCACTCCGACCAACTCTCACAAGTTCAAACAAAGAGGCACCTCAGAGTGCGCCAAGGCCATTTTTTCACTTGATGTGTCACCTTCAGGCCTAAGCCCGGATCGCGGAGAAATCCGAACTGTCCCGAAAAATCAAAAAAATTGAACCGAAAATTTCCAGAATCGAAAATATCCGTTGACTGTTTGACTTTCTCCGAACCGAATTGTCCAGAAAATTTTTATTGGGGCGGGTCTGGAGATAACGAGTTCTCCAAACCGAGAACCAGACCGAACCGAACCGAAATGCTCCAAACCGAAAAACCGAAACCAGAGCCGATAATTTACTATATATATTTATATATGTGTGTGTGTTGTGCGAGTATGTATATTTCAAAAATTTTACAAATAGTTATTATCTTAATTTTTTTTATGATGTATTATAAATTATAATGTTGAATTGTTGATAATCAATTATTGATAA
>CATIWO010229455.1:0-12677 GCA_949673435.1 Macaranga tanarius | reverse complement strand
TTCCCATTGCCATTTAGACTTGAACCTAGTAAGTCACACACATAAAAGTTGTGCTTGGGAAGACTAATATTAATTTGATTATTAATTAAAGAGTTTAATTAATTAATTAAATTAAATTGAATTAGATTTGCGCGCATGCGAGGATCTAACATATCCCGAAATCTAAATTCAAAGATTGGGACTTAATAGTAATTAAATAAATATTAATTTGGACTTGATTAATATATGATATTAAGTTCAAGGACTAAATTAATATATGCCTTCTAATGGTTTTCAATATGGGCTCATGAGTTGGACATAGCTTATTAATAAATGGACTTGTACATGGGCTTCTTTTAAAAGAGTTTTAATGAGCCCATTTGTTGGATAGGTATGGGTGGGCGTTCTCTAATTGTGTAGAGAAGCCCATGTGCCCATAGCCTTAGCCCATATCCATTAAGTGTTAATGGATATCAAGGCTAAGGTTATTCAAGCAACCAAACACCTCCCACTCACAACAAAAGCCAAGCCATGCATATAGCTTGAGTGTGAGATACTCAAGCTATAACATTGCATGTGACTTGAGAGTGAGACACTCAAGTTGTAGCATTGCATGTGACTTGAGTGTGAGAAACTCAAATTGTAGCTAATTAAATAATGTTGGTTTTATTTGAGTTAATGAAGATTGTAGAGACAACTCTCTCACTCTTTATGTATGTGAATTGAGTGTGAGACACTCAACACATAAACCATTATCATATTAGCTTTATTGATATAGTTAGTGGAGTTTGTAGAGAGAGCTAAGTCATAACTTCATTTGCATAAGTTAGAGAGCATTTTTGATATCAAGCAAAAGAGAGAAAATGATTGAGAGAGTCTTCTTCCTTCTTCTTTTTCAAGTGTAGAGAAATCAAAAATACACAAGTGTTGTGTGATTTCTAAAAGGTTCACCATTCATTGAAGGCTTTGTCCCAAACATCCTTGTTTGGTAAAGCTCTTACAAGCACCTCGAGTCTACAAGAAGGGCATGTGGCTTGAGCATCTCCATCCTTAGGAGTCTTCCTTGCCAACCCGTGTGTATCAAGCTAGAGGCTTCACATTTAGGTAGGTTGGAGCTTGTAGATTAATACTAACCACAGCTTGCCAAGCGTGCTACCAACTAGGGAGTTATGTAAGTGTTACTAAATCCCTTAGTTGTTAGGTCTTGTTTTTGGAAGCATGACTTGGTTGACTTGTTGATGGTATGTTATTCTTGATGCATATTTAGTTGTGTATTTGCATGTGATAAGATCTATGGGCTTGGAAGTATTTTGTGTTTGATGCAAATGTTGCATGTAATGAAAATTTTTTAAATTTCGCATTTTCATTGTTCCACTATCACACTTTCCTTCATTAAGAAGGTCCAAAAAACCCCGAAATGCTATAAAAGTCACACCTTTGAGCATATACGGCATCGTGCCCTTGGGTGCCCTTTGCTAAGGGTGCACGCATCTTTGGCCAAGGGCGTGCATCCTTCACTAAGGGTACGTACTCTTAGTTTAGACACCTTTCTCTATATAAGCAACCATTTGGTTCATTTTTTAAGGGACTTTTTTTGGCGAACATAGGGAGAGTCTGCTCGTTTTGAGGCTAGAAAACCCACTTTTACCCTAAACTCATTTCATTTTTTCTCTTTAGGATTAATTTTAGAATCCATTTGCATAAAACCCAATCTTCATCTTGGTCAAAGCACACTCCAAAATGTATAAACTGCACTATTCATGCTATTTTGCATCTATTTTGGCAAGGATAGCTTAAAAATTAAAATTTTAAGACTTTAATAGTCTTATATATATATATATAAAAGCTTAGCAAAAAATACTTCGAGGACCCAAAACCCATTTTTGCATATTTATTTATTGTAAATTGCATTCTCTATTTCTACTCTCTTCTTCTTTAAATTTTTGAAATTGTGCTTTGTGATGAGAAGTATCTTAGAATATGATATGTGTTGGAGGAGAAGAAGCGGGTTATTGTCTGGGAGTGTTTGTTACATATTTATGATTGTTTTATGCATTTTGCTGCTTATTTTTGCATTTTAAATGATTTGGAGGGGTAATACATACATGGATACATGGATTTATACCCACATGCTTAGATCTCGTAAAGTTCATATTTTTATAATTTAGAATCATATTTTCATGCATTTTTATGCAAAGTTTGTATTTTTAGATTAAAAATTACATTTTTATGTCATTTCTTGCATTTTTATTATTTTTATATAAAAATTATATTTTTCATGTGAAGTTTGCATTTTTAGATTAAAAATTACATTTTTATGTCATTTCTTACTTTTTTATTTTTTATTTATGTAAAAATTACATTTTTCATGTAAAGTTTGCATTTTTAGATTAAAAGTTATATTTTTATATCATTTCATACATTTTTGTTATTTTTTTATGAATACATTATATTTTTTCATGTAAAGTTTGCATTTTTAGATTAAAAATTACATTTTTATGTCATTTATTGTATTTTTATTATTTTATGTAAAAACTATATTTTTCATTTAAAGTTTACATTTTTAAATTAAAAGTTGCATTTTCCTGTCCTTTCATGCATTTTTATTATTTTTTTATGTGAAGATTGTATTTTTCACGTAAAGTTTGTATTTTTAAATTAAAAATTGCATTTTTATATCATTTCATACATTTTTATTATTTTTTATACAAAAATTACATTTTTTATGTAAAGTTTGCATTTTTATATTAAAAATCACATTTTTATTTCAATTCTTCCATATTTATTATTTTTATGTAAAAAAGTACTTTTTTTATGTAAGAATTGCATTTTTAGGTTAAAAGTTGCACTTTTATGTCTTTTTTATTTTTTCTTTTAATCATTTTTGGCATAAAAATCATATTTTTATGTAAAAATTACATTTTTAATTTAAAGTTAGTATTTTTGCATCAGTCCTTGCAGTTTTTATTTTTTTTTTGGTATAAAAGTTGTATCTTTCATGACAAAAGTTTTTTTTTTATGATAAAGTTTGTATCTTTTTATTATTGTAAGTGTTTTTCATTTATTTTTAATGTAAAGTTACATTTTCTATTTAAAGTTTGCATCTTTACCGTAAAGTTTGTACTTTTATTGCATTATTGTCATAAAAAGTGTAGTTTTTAGTTCAAAACATTAAAAAGAATTTGTTTTTCATTCAAAAAGTCTCAATTTCTTTTATGTTTTATCACCTTCATTTTGCATTGTAAAAATATCATTTCGGCACTATCACAATCATAAATTCTACATTTTTTATTAATATTTCTGTTAGGAATTTATTTTTGGCATCAAGCACACATTTGATTTATCTTTCATTGAAAATTATATTTTTACATGAAAAATTTTCTATTTTCATCACATTTAATCACTTAAATTGCACTTTCATATCCAAATGTCCATTTTTAAATTATCATTTTCTTGCATTAAAATTCATATTTTAAGTATAACAAACATGTATTTCTAAAAGTACATTGCATTGCATTTTAGCATCACAAACATAAAAATCATATTTTTGCACATCATGTTTACATAATGTGGAGTATGCATACTTTTGGATCCTTTGTGCTCTTTTATTATTATTTGTATATTTATTCATCATCATGCCCATTTCTTCAATTCTTGATTCAATACTTTTCTTTGGTTGATTGATACTATGATCATGCGATGGATGAGATGCTTTGTGAATGGATGTATGCTATGGGTGTATAATCAAGCATGCCCATTAGTTTAGGATTAGATTTATTTTTTGCTTTCTTTTATCTTTTGGATATATTTATTAGGATTTGATCAAAGCAATATATCCTTAATCCTTTTCCCCTTCTGCTTTTATCTAGTGGTGAATGCCTATATATATTGTGCTTATTGTGAATATTTGCATTTTATTTGCCATCATGAATCTGAATTTAGTATAATGTGACAAGTAAGTAGATGTTGTATAACGAGAAGCAGTCAAGTAGAAACTACTTTCTGAATTCAAAATCTCTAATAAAAGGGGAATGAATTTTGCGCAATACTAGAGGTCATTTTCCATTCCCAAGCGATCAGGTAGCAACTCCAACTGCACAAGGCTTTTTCAAAAATTCCTCAAAAGATTCTCAATCTACCTTCTTGAAAGGTGTACTTGGTTTGATCCAGTGCTGTAGTCACAAATCACCTATGGTGCCCAGTAAAAACTGGCTCACTTATAATGGTGACTCCATTGGGGGACCAAAGAGAAGTGACAAATTTTGAAACTGGCTATTTTTCATTATACACATTTATTATGCTTGCTTTTATAATAGCATTTTACATTTCATAGCACATTGCACACTCGCACCATTGATCCCTACTACCCGATGGTATTGGGCTATAATCCACTTTGATTCTACTCAAAACTTAGAGAGCTTAGTTCAATATTGTAACTTTTAGCCTTTACTTGGTCTAAGAGAGCTACATCAATCATGTGACGCGACCCGACTCCCAAGTCCACTATGGGGTCTAGTTTTTCTTAAGTAGGTGAAAGATATCAGGCCTACCTGACTGGAGCTTGTAACTCAAGTCTATAATGGGGAATAAAGGAAACCTTAACCTTTCACCCTAACTCAGCCTATGTAGATAAACCAGTAGCAACTTCCCATAGGGTTTTACTTACTTTTGCATGTAAACCTAACTGAAACTCTGTCTGTTTGTCTAGAGAATTTCAAATGATTGCTCATCCTCTATCATTATTATTACTTTACTTTAGGGTTGTTAGGACTATGTGAAATGCTATGACGCTTACAAACCTAATGTGTTTACAGTTGCGAGGAATGCAAAAATTACATGTGACCCGGCACCACTGTATTACTCATCTGGACCCGATGAGCCTATCATATTGTGATAATAATTTTAAGGGATGTGCGTCATTTATTCCTTTTCGAACAAGGGGGAAAGGTCAAGGTTTTTTATTTAGATAGTATCGGTCTATTTCAAAAGTAATAAATGACTTGCTTCTAATTAAAATCCTATATGCTCTGTTGTGATCGAGTTATGCTATTCAGAAATATACATACGAGTTCCCACTGTCACACATATAGAACCTAATTAATTCGAGATATGCAAAAATTCACATATGGCTCCACCCTTTTTACTATATGTGTGGACTATTCATATTGGCAAAACAAAACCTAATCGAACACCATATTTTGCATAAACATATTAGCTCTATACTATCATATAAATAGCATATGATCATACCATAATATGCATGCCTCGACTATAATCATCATTAATTTTTTACTCCCAAAACATATTAATATTTCTCGAACTTGAGTGCACACCTGAAGTCCCTTGTTGACTGAGGATTGAACCCACCTAGGAGAGAGGTTGTGCCTCACAGAGGGATAAGATTGGAAGGGAGTGTTTGCATGTGCTTAGTTTCTTCATTTTGTAAGTTTACAATAACCATGTTTTATCTTACCTAAATGTTTTTTTTTTGCCCTGTTTTCTTGTTATTCTTTTATGCATGTATATATATAAACATCCTTATAGATACATTATGCATGATACATTTTTACTAACTCCATTTTTTACAATCATTCAACATTTTTAGTAAGGCTCTATATAAATATGGCATGCATACATGTTAACCCCATCTTTTTCAATGTATAATATAACATGCATGCATAACATCTTTTCTTTCACACTAGCTCATTTTGTTTTCATTTGCTACTCTTTCTTTTCACATGCTAACTTATTTTGTTTCCATTTACTAACCCTTCTCTTTTGATTTATTTTTCTCTTTCATGCATACATTCATATATGTAGAATGCATTAGTAACTCATATTTTTACAATCATAATGCATTAATATGATCCTGCATGAACATACCGCACATAAATGCTAACCATGGTCTTTAACAGTGCTATACATACATGCCATAACTTATGACATTTTGCTCTTACTAGTTTTCTCTTCTTTAACTTTTATTTTACTTTTCACGCATACATATAGATACATTACTAATCTATATTCTTTGTAGTCATATTGTATTTTAATAAAGGTCCACATTAGCATATCATATATGACACAACATACATTCACGGTATTTTTACTCTTCATGCTAACCTTATTCTTTTATATGACATTGCACGCATACACTTTTACACTAGTTGCACTGACCCCATCATTTTTACAGTCACAACCCCTTGAAACATTCCCCAAAAAGAGAGCTAGTGATAATTATAATTCAAAATGGCTAAACAATATGGGAATCAAAATAAGAACTTTGAGGACCCACTCAGAGCAATTCTAGAAATTCTTGACTGATGGTACCTTAGTTGACACCCTCCGAGTTAAAATAAAGTCCATCTTTGATTAAACTTTACACTCCCAAGATAACTAGAGCATTTATGAAATGTCTGACTCTATAAACCCAAGAGTTGATAAGGGAAAAGTTGTAATGAACATACTAACTGAGATTGAGGAAAATGGGGAGTATTATCAAGCCCTAAAGGAAGTGCTACCTCAGCCACTAATCCATCTAGACAATCCTATCGGGGCCAAAATTTTATAAGAGTCCAATATGATAGTCAACAGTATGGCAAAACTTGAATTTTTACTTAAAGACAAAACCTCCCCCAACTACACTGATTTACAACTTTTTAGGGATAAACCCCTTCCAAATGATTTTAAATTTCTTAACTTCACCAAGTGTAATGGCACTGGTGACCCTATAGTGAATCAAAAGTAGTACACCACCTTTATAGCTGCAACTAAGTTTACAAAGGCATAAATCATACGTCTCTTCTTCAACTCAGTAGAAGAGGACCAAGCACTTGGTTCTTTGATCTAAAGAAAAAGATTAAGAATGATTGGATGTTCTTAACCTACAAGTTTGTCGAGCAGTATGATTATAACACTTACACTACAAGAAAAAAGTGAAATAGAAATGACCAAATCCATTTCTAATTCCATAGTTATTTGGAAATAGCAACGAACTATGGAATTAGAAACGAAAAATTTCTTTTTTAAAAATGCTCATCGCTAACCAACAGCGACAAAATTTCACATTCCGTTTCAAACTTTAGCGACAGATTGTTCTGTTTCTAAACTTTAAAAACGAAATAAAGACAAAAATTCCATTTCTAAATTTCTAATTACTTCCGCATCACTATAAAATAGAAGAGAGCTTTCCGTTTCAAATCTGTCACTAAATAGCAATGGAATTTTTGCATGGAAATTAGAAACGAAATTTCCATCATAAAATTTGAAAGGGAAATTCCATTTCCAAATTAGAAAGGGAAAAATTTTCCCTTTCTATTTAGAAAAAAATTTAAACGGAAATTCCGTTTCTAAATTTGAAACGGAATAGTTTTCCATTTTTATTTAATCAAAAGTAGGAACGGAATGTTCCGTTTCTAATTTAGAAACGGAACATTCCGTTTCTATTTAGCTGAAAATTGAAACGGAAGTTTTGTTTCTAAATTCCCAACAGAAATTGTATATAGTCATAAATAGAAATGGAATATTCCATTTCTAATTTTAGAAATGGAAATTCCGTTTCTATTCCATTGTTGGTTAGGTAAAAATTAAATAAAAAAATTAATTAATTCATTTATTAGACAATACATAAATATTTTTATTTTGGTTTCAATTTAATTTGCAATTAATTTTTCAAATATAATTTTTTATAAATAAGTATCATAAGTTTAATACGTCCATTTGTATTATTTTTAAATTACATATATAAATTATACTAGCATTCAACAATTAAAAATAGTATATAAGAAATTACTACTAAAGATCATCATATGTATGCTCAGATAAAGTCTTGAACTCCTCACTGTTCCAGTACTATCACTATTTATTCTAAACTTCTTGTGGAATGCTATTTGGCTTTGCATTTATACCATATTTCTTCCTCCATTTTCCATTTTCCAATCTTGTCATTATAACGGACACCAGCCACATGATTCCCTGTATCCTTCACAGCGACTGATTGAGCATAATTCCATGTATATTTTTTTTGCAAAAGAAAAAAATAAATAAGAAAAATAAATTCATTGTAGTGCATATTTTGGTTATAATTATTGATAATTAAACACTTATACAAATAGTCAAAAAGTATTAAATTGTACTTCAAATTCTTCCCAATAATATTCCTTCATGTTTGAAGGCACTTTACTCCAATAATATTCCTTTATGTCTGAAGGCAAAAATATGAAAATGAGGTCGTA
Source organism: Macaranga tanarius (assembly GCA_949673435.1). NCBI lineage: Eukaryota > Viridiplantae > Streptophyta > Magnoliopsida > Malpighiales > Euphorbiaceae > Macaranga > Macaranga tanarius. The sequence goes on along the minus strand of CATIWO010229455.1, from coordinate 4,467 downwards.
ATTGACTCCGCCGCTAAAAGTCTTTTGCTATTGAAAAAAGTAAGTGGCCGCAAAAAGACTTTTAGCTTAAATGAATTAAGCTAGCAATAATAAACAATAGTCCCATCATTTATGGAATGTAAAATAGGCACCCAAATATAGTCATTATTATTCAGAATGGCTGGGAATTGGAAAGCAATTTGACCTTAGCACAGATGCTACTCTTCATGTAAAAAAAATATATCTATAGCAGAAAAGCACCACTCTAATGCCACTTTTTTTTGTACCTTATAGTCTTATACTTCCAATTTCCAGTTAAGTACAAAAAAAATGTTACTCTGATAAAGAATTTTTAAATTTCCAGTTTATAGAATAAGATCCTTCAATCCATCTACCACAAAGATAAAGTCATCATCATCAATATAGCAAAATTTATAGTTCTTAGCCATCCTTCGGAATCAAGAGTTGAAGATATAGCTATAATATTACTAAAGTAGCACATTCAAGACATAAGTACACTCAATAATTGAAGATATAACATATACAGAGAATGTTTTGCCATGTGTTTTTAAAGCACACTCAAGACACAAGTACTAGAAACATATATCATATACACAACCATTAAAATGAAATATTTCATGTTAAAAGCACATTAAAATTTACCTTTAATCACAATTCACCTTTGCACTATGAGCTAGAGATTCTTCAACACCTCTAAGGTTATAATATGAAAGATCAACTCTTATATTACATCCTCAACACAAAAAAAATGAAGTAAAAGGCATTATATCAGTTAAAGTTATGCATTTTAGACATGTAGTTAAGTCATTATACTAATTTAAACATGTCAATACTTAGATCAAATCAGGACGAGGAGCATATTAGAAGAAGAAGACCTTGGAGATAGAATGATGGTGGCTTTGGATTGGAGTTTCCACATCTCATCATAGTATTCCAGCTTTGTTCTTCTAATTAAATCCATAGAAAAAGCTTAAAATGCTGCTCTCTATGACTGATTCTGTTAATGATTAGTTTTTCTATAAAATTATTTTCTTTTCTTTAATAAAAAACCAACCAACCAGGATCCCTAGACAAAGACTCAATTAAGGAAATTAAATAACTTAAATAAAGTCAAACCACTGGATTCCCATTACTAGTGCAATCTCAAAGATAAAAATGATTATCTAAGTGCTTGAAAAATCAGTACACTAACCTCTACAAAATAAGGCTTGAACAGTCAAACCATACAAAAAGAAACAATCACTTGGAGGGACATAAATTTCCTCACATGCACAGGCAAGATAATAATTTTTCTCTACAAGCAGGAACGTAGCAAACAAAAGAGTTACCTGCAAATTTCATATGCACACACACACAATATATATATATATATAAGGGGTTCATACTTAGAATAAAGTAAACAATGCCAAAAAAAAAGATTGTACCTGATTGCTTGAATTAAAAATGTACCTAGGAATCTCTTTAATTTTAGCCCAACCACAGTTTAAAGGGTCAATATGAAGATGAAATCCCAGAAATTTGAGGATCATAAGCAGTTTTAATTAAATTTTCACAAAGTTAAGGAAAAGATAATCCTGAAGAGAAACGACTCTTTAGCTGATCAGATATATACAAACATTTTATAAAACCAAAAAATGGAGCATGAGAAATCAGGGCATTGTTTGGAATAAATAAGGCAAAAGAATTCAATTCATGAAAATTAAAGTGAATAGAATAGAAGAGAAGAGAAATTGACCGTATAATTTGATAATAAGAATAGAGCCTTTACGAACACGTTCCCAAGGGAAAACGAAAATCATTTTAATCTTAATAAGAAAAAGATTCAAAGCTCCAACTTCCTTGAACTCAAAATCTCCACTTGGAAATAACTCTTCCGATTTCACTTTAATATTTTTAGATTCTTTCTTTTTCTTCTCTTATTTTTCTACTTTAGAATAAAAATCAAAAACTCTAGCAATACATTTCTGTAGCAAATCAAAGATTGGAAGATAATGGCTGCTTGTTGTGAAGAAGAGCTTTAAAGCTGCTGCTGCTGCTTCTGTGAAGATGATGATGGCTGCTTGCTGCGACAAAGAGCTTCGGACTCTGCGAAGACGTGGCTGCTGCTGGGAAAGTAAAGTCACTACTACAAAGATGAAGAGGAAGATGGCTGCCTGGTTGCTGCAAAGAAGAAGAATATGCCTGCTTGTAAAGAAGATGAAAAAGGCTGGTTGTTGCTGGCAACGTGACTGTAAAAAGAAGACGAAGATGATGATCGATGAAGAAGAATCAGAGAAGGAGAGGAAGCAGTTGCATTTTTACTAAGACAGAGAAAAAAAGCAACTAGGGGTTGTTATGTTAAAGTAGTTTATTTTTTAGATTAAGGTAGTCTGATCAAAGATAGGAGAGGAGAAATAAAAATTATTGTTAAATTAAAAAGGAAAGAAAGAGATAAAAGAAAAGAAAAATTAGGGTTAGATTTGTAGGAGAGAAAAGTAAGGAGGGAAATAAAAAAATTTTTTTTTGGAGGAAAGGAGGGAAACAAAATTCAGAAAATGAAAAATGGAGGAATTAGGGTTAACTTTCTTTAGTCCTTTTTTTTTTATATTTAATTGGAATATATTTTGAATTTAATTCAAACATAATGTTATAATTTATATAATATATATTACAAAAATAATATATTATTTAAAATATAAATTAATTACAATAAAAATTAAACTTATTAGAATTAAATATTTTTTTAAAATAATTTCATTATATTTAGAACAATTAATAATTCTTAGGTGTTATTTATAATATTTTAATATTTAACAATTAAAATATTTTTTCTATAATTCTTAGGTGTTAGAGTAATATTTATATGAAAAATAATTTTAAATGCATATTTTATGGTGTTAGAAATTAAAATAATAATTTTTTATTATACTAAAAAGAAATTTTATAATTTAATTATTTAACTTTTATTTTCAAGTCAATAACATTTTTACTTATAGTTCATTATATTTCATGTTTTAACAATGAAAATAAATAATTAATAAATGTCTTCTTACAATATATTATAATAATTTCAATAATATTTTATTTACCAATTAATTAGAAGATGTAAAATTTAAATATAATTAGAAATTTATTATTGATATTTTATAAAAAATTAGTAAAAATTGAAATGGAATAATAATCCAGCAATTGCGCAAGAACTTGCAATCATTGAAAATCTATCAATATAATAAATTATTTCACTTATATTTTAACAATGAAAATAAATAATTATAAGAAGAAGATTGAAAGATTTGTTAGTTTCAGTATCTCTTAGTTCTTAATGATCAGAAATAATATCGAGAGTTATGACTTTTACTGATTGAAAAAAAGATTACTAGGTTTTACTGATAAAAAAATAAATAAGATGTGATGTAGTTTCATATCAAACAAGAGGTGAAAGAATAAAATTAAGGAGGATGAAGGAGTTTAAATTTTTATTTTTAAATTATCATTAAAACTACGCAGTTTCATGTTAAAAATATGTAGTTTTAATATGTGACACTGAATAGTTATAGAATAACTTGTAGATTAAACTATAAAGTTCTAGTAAATTATATAATTTTAATTAATTATAAAATTAATTATTTAATAAATTTTATGCATTGGTTCTTTAACAAATTTTACTATGTAAATTAAAAAACTAATAAATTTTAAATAATTGAAGTATTATGATAATTTTATTTTTGTTAACTTTAAAAAATAAACATATGGTATATTCAACCATTATCAAACTATTGTATAATTAATAAAAAAACTACTATCAAACTATTATATAACTTTAAATAAAAAACTAATTTTATTTATCTTATTTTTAACAATAAAAATTAATAATTATAAAAAAAACTCAAAGTCATATTTATATCATAGATCATATTAAATTTTTAAAATATAATTTTTGTTCATTTTTACTGGTAAACTATATTCATTTAATATCCAATAATAAAATAAAAAATTACAAAATAAAATAAAATAGTAAAATACATGCAATAACTTTTGTAACTAAGTATATATACTCCCTTATAAAATATTATAATAATTTTCATACTATTTTATTAGCTAATTAATTAGAAAATATAAAAATATAATTAGAAATTTATTATTGATATTTTTTAAAAAAAGTAGCAAAAATTGAAACGGAATCAGATTCCATCGTTAAATTTAGAAACGGAATTAGATTCCGTCGCTAAATTTAGAAACAGAATTCGATTCCGTCGCTAAATTTAGAAACGGAATCCGATTCCGTCGCTAAATTTAAAAACGGAATCTGATTCCGTTGCTAAAAATCTATTTTTATTTATCTTATTTTTTTAAATAATAAAAAATTATAAAAAAAACTCAAAGTCATATTTATATTATAGATCATATTAAAATTTTTAAAATATAATTTTAGTTCATTTTTACTAGTAAACTATATTCATTTAATATCCAATAATAAAATAAAAAATT
>CATIWO010229376.1:0-16231 GCA_949673435.1 Macaranga tanarius | reverse complement strand
GTTCTCATTTTCCCATATATGTGGTGAAATTATTTGCAGGATCTTATTATGTATTTTGCTTAATCTCAAATTGCTTACACAAAATTCCTACAGGTCCCATGAGATTTCCCACTTCCCAATACTTTAAAGTTATGATACAAGCTATGCATATTGCACATACAATTTTATGTTAATAAACGTCTTTAAGTGCACCCGACAGTAATAGAATATTTAGATACAACTATATAACAATGGTCATGTGCCAAAATTGGCTAGTCTTGAGCCAATTCAATGGCCTAGTTAACTATTAAAGCTGCCATTGTGACAATTTTAGTCCTTTTTTTTTGTTTTGTCTTACAAATAACTATATATTAAAGCAGTAAATAATTATATATGTATATATTATGAAGAGAAGATGAATATTGTATATTGTACAGACCTCCTGCAGCGGGTTGAGAGTGTGGATATTGTATATATCTATATATATATGTTATAGATATATTATCATATATCTATTAAGAATAAATTTTGTGGTTCTTTAACTGAAACAAAATATTTATGTAACATCTTAGTTTAAGTTTATTAATTTATCTATTAGTTAGCATTATTTATTATTTTTTTAAATAGGTTATAAAATAATTTTTTATTATTTTATTTGTTGATGATAAATATATATTTAATTAATAATATAAATTCTCGAATTTCCAAACCGTACCGTTTCATACCGATCCGTTCTGAAAGAACCGAATCTTTGTACCGAACCGTACCAAAAAACTGATACAGCACAGTATTTCCGTACCAAACCGTACCGAAAATTGGTATTGGTACTGGAGATTTTATTTTTAAAATTCCCGAAATATGGTACGGTACTGGAGAATTTTTTTTCCCGGATTTACCCGGACCGTGCTCACCCCTAATAGAAGGTTGGAATTTTTATGTCATTACCCTTTTTTTTTTCTGTTTATTGTATAAAGAATTATATTTAGGACCTATAAGTACTTTATCTTTTAAAAGTTTTACATATAACTGAGTCAAAAAAAATTTTGAGGACAAATACGCTCCTCCCTATAAACATGTTGGGAAAAAATATATCTTTTCCCAAATGACAATTATAACTTTTAGTAAAATATAAAACACATAATGCATAGCAATTTAAATCTAGTCTAATTAAATTTTAGTTAATTATTCTTACTTTAAAATATTTTCTATTTATATGTTATTTAAAAATATTTATATTTCATATAAAATATAACCAAGTAAATTCTATTTTTAAATTCAATTTTAGTTTTTTATTTAAATTTTTAGTTTTAATTATTCAGTTTTTGGATTAAATATTTGATATTATTTTTCTAGTCATAATTGAACTACTTTTTTAAGTTGAAGATTACTTTGGTCATTTATAATTTTTAACAATAATTTAAATAAAAATTGATAAAAACGATGAAATGTACAGTACCACAAAATAAAAAGCTAAAAAAATAATTTTAATATTTCAAGGGGTAGATAGTGTAGTATGGTAAAGTATAGGGAGCAAAAGTTAATTATTTCTATATATTTATATTTTATTCAACAGTATAATTGTCATTTCAGTAAGTCTATTGCGGTAATTCTAATGAAATTGCTGATGAAAGGGTATATAGTACAATTATATATATTAAAACTATATGTGAAGCATGTCAAAGAAAGCACCTCAAGCGCCTCAAGCGCCTCTATACATGGCATGATTTCATTGGTTGAGTAAAAGACTTTACCACCATAAGAGAAAATAATGATCAGCCATATTTAGAACGAAGTGTGATGTGGCATAATTTCATTGGCGGAAGAAAATAATTTATCATGATATTATGATATTATGAAAAGAAAATTCTGATTAAGTGTAATGTGGCGTAATTTCATTAGTTAATAAAGAGAAAATACTGATTAATAATATTTTCAAAAATGTACAATATAATAAAAATAAATTATAATATATATAGTAAAATTGTCCTGATATTTTGAAATTAAATTATAATATTTCACAAATAATAATAATAATAATAATAATAATAATAATAATAATAATAATAATAATAATAATAATATATTAAATTTACAACGGAAGCACGTCACAGCTAGCAACTCATGGGGTGTGATTTGATTGGTTGAGAAAAAGAATTTATCATAATATTATGAAATTAAGAGGAAAAAAATTTATCATGATATTATGAAATTAATTATGGATTAACAATATTTTCAAAAAAAAAAAAAGTGATATTTTGAAGTTAAACTACGATATATAGGTAAAAGGTCATGATATCTTAAAATTAAATTAAGATAATATTTGCGATATATTAAACATTTTCGTAATATTTTTGAAAAAATTATGATATTTTAAAAATTTCAGTTATTATTTAGAATAATATAGAAATATTATGATATTTTTATAGTTATAACATGATATTTCAGTGATACAATGTGATATTTTAAAGTTTTATGTATATAACCCAGATAAGCTAGCATGTCAAAGCTAATAGCTAGTGTGACGCGACTCTTTTGGTTAGAAAAAAAATTTTATCATGATTTTGCACGTAAATTATCAATTCGCAATATTTAAAAAAAATTGTAATATTTTGAAAATTTTTTGCAATATTCTAAAAAAAATTCATGAAATTTTAAAAAATATCAACTATTATTAATAATATAATAAAAAATATCATAATAATTTAAAGTTGAAACATGATATTTTAATGATATAATGTGATATTTTGAAGTAAATGTTTTATTCTAATATATTTTAAGATATTATAGTATTTTAATATAATAATTTGTGATATTTTTAAAAAAATTGCGATATTTTAAAAACTTTCACAATATTTTAAAATTATTCATGATATTTTAAAAATATTAATCATTATTTATGGTATTATAGAAAAAATCATAATATTTTATGATTAGAGCATAATATTTTAGTTGAGGTATAATCAAATTGAGTTGAGTTGATACAATATTAATATCAAGCTCAACTCGGCTCTTAAACTAGAAGTTTGAACTTGGCTTGAACTCGATCGAGATTTTTAAAAGATCGAGCTTTACCCGATTAAGTAATTTATATACGTGAGTTTGACTTGATTAATTATATAAAATTTAAAATTTTAAAATATTCAAACTCAACTTAGTTGAATAAGATATTTTTGTAATTATATTAAAATAAAAAAGAAAATTAGTAAATACATACAAATTCGATTAAGATCAATTAAACTCGCGAGCCTATTGAGACACATATTAAAGAATTTGAACTTGATTCGACAGTCTATTTGAGTAGCTCAAATTCAAGCTCGACTTGATAATAATCGAGTTGATTCTAAGTAGCTCACGAGTCAGTTTGACTTGATTACACTCCTAAATTTTAGTGATTTAATGTGATATATTAAAGCAAATTAAATACTTCATCTGAATATATTTTAAGATACTATTTTATTTTAATATAACATGATATTTTTTTATAATATTATTGTATATTTATAAATATATCATTATGATATTTTAATATATATTTCATGAAAATTTTAAAACTATGTTATTAATAATATTTTATAATAATTTCAAAAATAAATCAGAATAATTTGATATATTATTATAAAAAAAAAGTCAAAAATTTTATTCTCTATTGTATTAAATTTTCTATATCCAATGTATATTAAATATGATTAATATAATAATTCTTGAATTTTTTTGTTACAATTTTTTAAATTTATGCAAAACTATTATAAGACTAAAATAATATTTTAAATTATTAGAATAGATTTTTTATTTGAAATTAATGAAAATTTTAATTTTTTTAGTTTTTTTATCTAATTTTAATATTTGAATATTTGATTTTTGAATTTATAAATTATTAAAAATAAATAATTTAGTTAAATGAAATTAAAATTAACAATGTTTTCATTTTTGATATAAATTTTAAAATTTAAATTTTTTATATAAAATATTAATATTATGTTATATTAAAAGGACAAATTATGGTGATCAAAATAATAGAAAATAATATCAATATATATTTTATGTTTATGTTAATTTTTTTACTTGACCATTTCTATATTTAGTTAATTTTTCCATCGATAAGATCAATGTAATTCGAAATCTCTTTTTAAAGGGAAGTAAAGGCTAAATGGCACATGAATCGAATGATAGAATATATATATTGATAGTTGAAAATAAATTTTTATTCCGTAAATGTTATTAATACTAATAAAAAATAATTATTTTTTTCTTTAAAAAATTTATATACAATATTTTATAAATAAATTCAAATGTATAAATAATAAATACAATTTAATTTTGTATTTTGATAATGAAAAAAATAAAATTCTCACCATTTTTAAAATATTTATATAATTCATAATATTAAAATAATTATATTAAAAAATAATCAACATAAATATATGTGTTATTAATATAGAAAATATTAAAAAACAAAAATATATTATCCAAATAATTGTACATAAATAACGGAAAGTATATACATATAATTTGTTACAAATATGTTACATATATAAAAAATAATTATTTATTTATTTATTGTAAAATTAAAATAGTTCGTAGCATCGTGCGATTATCATGCTAGTAATATATATTAAAGCTAGATCGGAAGCAGGTCAAAGCAAGTACCTCAAATAGCTCTATGATGTGGCTTCATTTGATAGGCTGAATTCAAGGGTGTGGCAGTATTTTATTGGCTGAAGAAAATATTTTTTTATGAACAAAGCTGTAATGCTCCGTATTTTTACTTATTAAATTAAAATATAGACTTGAGTATTATTTATTATTTTTATGAAATTATTGTCAATTGAAGATTTTATTTTATTTTATTTTATTTAAATTATGACATTTTTATGTATTTATATATATTTTATGGGTGTGTATAATTAATATTAAAATTTAAAAGTTGAGTATTTTTTTGGTAAAAATATTTTTAGAGAAGGATTGAATGGGTAAAATTTTACTCTTAATATTATATATATTTTTTATTTCTTTTTCTTCTTTCTTCTTTCTTTCTTTTTTTCTTCTCCTTCCCTCTCACTGCCAACCACCACCAGCCACTTCCTTCTGTTGCTGCCAGCTCCTCAATGCCACCAGCAGCCCTCCCAACTCCGGCCACCCCTTCCTTTCCTCTCTCTTCCTTTCTCTCCATTTCTTCTTTCGGCCAAACAAGAGAAGGAGGGGTGCCGCCGTAGCCTCCGTCGCCACCAGTCGCCGCTGCTGGTACAGTTGTGTTCGTCATCCTCTGGGTAACATTTTTCCTCTACTAATTTGTCTTGTTGACGTCGGCAGCCACCTCAATTAGAGGTAAAACGATTTATAGGTTTTTAGATTTTAATTTCCGATTTCTTTGATTTGAGTAGGAATTAGGCTTTGTGGTAGTTATGAGAAATGGAATTGGAGTTAAGAGCTTTCCATTGATATATTTTTCATAAGTTTTTGAAATTGTTGGAATTTTCAGTGTTCGGGTTACTGTTCCGGGTTCGGGTTTTTTTAAAAAATATTTTTAATAAATACTATAAATTATGTAGATTATACTTTATCAAAGGAGTTTTATGAAATTATTTATAGAATTTAAGATATAATTTTTGAAAGAAATTTGGAAAATATGTTTAAATATATTTTTAAAGGAAAATTTATATTTTATTGTTTATTCAGTTTTAATTAAATTTCAAAGTTATTTAACATGTTTAATATTGATTTAAATAATAAAAGTATGAAAATAATTTTGATAAGTAAATTGTAATTTTTAATTAACCGGAAGTAATTTCAGAAAAATGAATTTCTTTATTATTTTAAATGCTTAAATGAGTTTCTTTAATATTTATTATTATATTATATATTTGAGTTATTTTAATAGCTTAATTAATTTCTATGTTATGTTATTTATATGTGTGTTAGTTGTATTGGTTCTCGGTTAGGCGTAAAATATAGCTAGGAATTCCAACTCGAGTTATTGGGTTGTGAAAATTTTAGAAGTGTTGTTTTATGTAAGAATAGCTCTACTTTTGGTAGAGAGATGTCAGTTTTACAAAGGAGACTCTGCCGAATTTTTTGTAGATTTCTCATAAGACGTGATATCAGTATGTGCTAGTTATTGAGTTTAATTAGAATAGTGTTTTAGATTGAGTCTCTTCCTTAAAAATCTAGAATGTATAAGGATAGGATTTTATCCCATTTATTTTTCATATTTTTCTATAGCCACACCAGGAGCAGGGTCTTCAGGACAGGGTCAGTCGAGTCAGCGCCGAGGAGCGCGTTCTACCTATGAGTTATTATTATGTGTATGCATTTCATATAGAAACTCTTACCCAGCATTCATATTTCAATGTTAATGTGAAATGAATATGATATGTTGCATTAGACTTTACTTGCTTTATGATAATTATGGCATTATTAATATTGTTATTACTATATATATATATATATATATGTGTGAATGTTGGATTTCTTTTGGTTTGGATGTTGTTTATATATTAATATGGTTTTGTCATTTTGTTGTGATATTATTGGAGGATAGTAGTAAAACATGCTACCTAGTGGGCTACACTAGGACTGTGTGTGCACTAGTATGCTAGATGGATAGGATATGAATTTTTGATTTGATATGAGATTATATGACATGGATATATGGTTAAAATATTTTATTGAGATTATTGATAGAGAGAGGTATGACTGCAGAAGGTCGGTTGACCTTTTAGTGTCTCGGGGCCAGTCCACTACCCAATTGGATAAGAGAAATATTATTTGGATTCAAAAGGGCCTAAATGGCAAGTTAGGCATAATATTTGAGGTTACAGGAAATTTTAGGATTTTGCTCCAGCCCTCCATTTGTCTCCATCTATGTTCAGTTGTATTGGTATGATAATATATTTGAGCATTTACATGAATGTGTGTATATATAAAATAAATATAAATATAAAACAAATATTGTTATAATGTTTGAGTGCTTGTGCCCTTAGGTTGCATGCATATGCATAATAGTAATTCACTCAGTGATGTCTAATTCCTCTCAATTATTTTTCAGGATTTCTCCATTCAGACCTCCTATAGTCGTCCTCTTTGCCAGACTCATTTTTCGCCGGCTGATTTATGTAAATCTTAATTTAACCGTTTGTTTGTATTATTTTAGATGCTGCAGTAGTAATACGTTATTGTTGTAGTGTGTTAAGTTAACTTTAGTAGATATTATATTATCGGATTGTATGTTTAAATTTTCTAGCATAATGTTATATAAGGATAATATTTTTAAGTTAAAAGTTTTAATTTTGAGGTAAATTTATGATTATGTTATGCATGAATGTTGTATTTTAGGCTTGCTACGGGTTCCGGATTCATGTGAATTCCCGTTCCCTAGCGCCAGTCATGACTCCTGGGTTTGGGGTCGTGATAAAGTTGGTATTACAGCCTAAGTTTAGTATTGTATGACCTAGGTTTGTAAGGTTTGAGCTTTCTTTTGAAACTACTGCAGCAATTAGGTTCATCTATGTCCTTGAAAAGTCTTATTTGCTTTTAGATTTCCGCATAACCGTTAGGATATCTGTTTGTTACTTGAATGTATATTTTATTTATTTTCTTTTTCAATATGAGGAGAGTGCGAGTTGCTCAACAGGCCGATAAAGCCGATGATAGAGAGTTTTATCAGGATGAGGCTCCACCCCCTGTACAGCCAGCTAGGTATAGGGATAAACCTAGAAGGGACGTTGGTCATTGTAGATAGCAGGATGAGGAACCTGCGGCCCAAGGTATTGATAATGCTGCCTATACACCAGGAGTTCAGTAAGGTACGATAGTTATACCTCATACTGTACCACCTATGCAGCCTTTATTTTAGCAGAGAGCTCAGGATATGTCAGACCCACATGCCACTATATTTTATGCTATAGTTAGCAGGATTTCTTATTATGGGACTACGGATCCACTGCATTTTCTTTATGTTATTGAATCGAGGACTCGGACTATGCATACTGAGTATCAAAGGATGCTCATTGTCGAGTTATCTATTGAGGGGGTAGCATTAGATTGGTTCATTCAAGTGATTCAGCCCCATATGACTACTCTTACCTAGGCCCAGTTCAGAAAGAGGTTCATGAGACAATTTTTTTCCAGAGCCAATGAGGATAAGCTAAAACTTCGATTGACAAATATATCTAGAGGAGATCGATCTGTGGAGGAGTATACGAGGGAGTTTTTTAGACTATCCAGCTATGCCGAGGATATGATGAGGGATCGGTACTTTACCATTATTACCTATGTCACTAGTTTGGGGACTGTATTTGCCAGGATGGCTATAGCAGGCTTGACTCTAGAGGCAGTGATTGAGTTAGCTAGAGAGATTGAGTAGAGGCTCATCAGACAGGGAGTTATGCCTAATTATTATCAAATTGGAGGTGCTAAAGTAGGAGGATCTCAGAGTGCACAGCATACAGGATTTTAGATAGGCACTAGTAGTTACCTAGAAGACCTTTTTATCAAGGTCAGAGACCTCCACATAAGATCCACATGAGTGGTAGACCTGGCCATAGTAGGGCCTGTAGACCTACCACTATACTAAATTATATCCTTATTTAGGTTTCTAGCAATAGTTTCCTCAGTCTTCTACAGCCAGTGTAGCTCAAGTATAGTCTTAGCCACCACCAGTCCAGTATTAGGGTACTCAGTTTGTAGGCCAGCGGGGCTGAGGTAGAGGAGGTAGAGGCAGTGCTAGAAGTTTTGGGCAGGCTTCTACAAATCAACAGGGAGGTAGAGAACAGGCTCGGGTTTTCACCCTCACTCATCAGGATGCTCAGGCATCCAATGTAGTCATAGCAGGTACACTTTTGGTATGTTACCTTGAGGCTAGAGTTTTGATTGATCCGGGTGCTACCCATTCTTTTGTATCTTCTGTATTTACTTCGAAGATGGGTTGGCAAGCTGCGAGGATGACAACTCTTTTATCAGTTGCTACACTTTTGAGTGATCCATTGAACACCGATGTTATTTTTCTTGGATGTTATGTGTTAGTAGAGGGCAGAGAATTGCTAGTAGATTTAGTGTTGCTTGATGTGATTGACTTTAATATGATCTTGGGAATGGATTAGTTGTCTTAGCATTATGCCATTTTAGATTGTCATAATAAAATGGTGATTTTCAAAATTCCTGGTGAGGAAGAATTTAAGTTCTTGGGTGATAAGAGTTCTACATCTCAGAATCTTATCTCCACCATTGCGGTAAGAAAGATGCTTAAAAATGGATGTCAAGGATATTTGGCTTTGGTCAGGGACACAGTAGTAGAACAAAAATCTATTTCAATTTTCCTATAGCTTGTGAGTTTCCTGATGTATTTTCTGATGAATTGCTGGGTTTACCACCTCATAGAGAGATAGAATTTTGCATTGATGTGGTTCTAGGCACAACTCCTATCTTTATGCCACCTTATAGGATGGCTCCTGCAGAGTTAAAAAAGTTAAAGGAGCAGTTACAGGAGTTGTTAGAGAAGGGTTTTGTTAAACCCAACACTTCTTCTTCGGGTGCACTAGTGTTGTTTGTAAGGAAAAAGGATGGTACACTCAGATTATGTATTGACTACAGAGAATTGAATAAGGCGAATGTCAAGAATAAGTATCTACTTTTGAGGATAGATAATTTATTCGATCAGCTTAGATTGACTTGAGATCAGGTTATCACCAGTTGTGGATCAGAGAAGCAGACATTTTTAAAACGACATTCCATATGAGATATGGCCATTATAAGTTTGTTGTGATGTCTTTTAGATTAACCAATGCACCAGCAGCTTTTATGGACTTGATGAATAGGGTGTTCAGACCATTTTTGGATCATTTTATGATAGTATTCATTAATGACATATTGGTGTATTCAAAAAGCATGGAAGAACATATGTATCAATTGAGATCAGTATTGCAGACACTAAGAGAATATCAGCTTTATGCTAAATTCTCTAAGTGTGATTTTTAGCTTGAAAGTATGGAATTACTTAGGCATGTAGTGTCTAAGGATGGAATTCAAGTAGATCTATAGAAGATTGAGGCAGTATCTGAATGGCCTAGACCAACTTCTGTTACGGAGGTTCATAATTTTTTAGGTTTGGCAGGCTATTATAGGAGGTTTGTTTAAGATTTCTCAAGGATTGCAGCACCTATGACCCACCTAACTCAGAAGAATGTGAAGTTTGTGTGGTTAGAAGCATGTGAAAATAGCTTTCAACTATAAAAGAGAAGTTAACTACATCACCAGTATTGACATTGCCTAATGGAGTAGACAAGTTTATTATATACTGTGATGCTTCTAGAGGTGGCCTTGGATGTGTATTGATGCATGATAGTAGGGTAGTAGCCTATGTTTCCAAACAATTAAAGAAGCATGAGCAGAATTATCCTACTCATAACTTAGAAATGGCCGCTGTCATCTTTACTCTTAAGATTTGGAGACATTATCTATATGGGGTGACATGTAAGATTTTTACTGACCATAAGAGTTTGAATTACATTTTTCAGCAGAGAGATCTGAATTTAAGACAAAGAAGATGGTTAGAACTTCTAAAAACTATGATTATGACATTTTGTACCACCCAAGCAAAGCTAATGTAGTGGCAGATGCTTTGAGTAGGAAGTCTTCAGGTAGTCTTGCTCATATTAGTGTAAAAAGGAGGCCTTTAATCCAAGAGATGCACAAGTTAGTAGACCAAGGATTGAGAATAAAGATAACCAAGTCAGGGGGATTGATAACCCATTTTAGAGTTAGATCGATATTAAGGGATAGGATCAAGGCAGCTCAAAGTCGAGATCCTGAATTATTAAAGCTTATGGAGAAAGTTCATGAAGGGAAGTTTACTGATTTTAATATTGATGATGAAGGTGTTCTTTGGATTAGTGGAAGATTGTGTGTTCCTAATATGGATAATTGAGAGAAGAAATCTTGGAGGAAGCTCATTATGCAGCTTATAGTGTACATCCTAGTTCTACTAAGATGTACCACAACATAAAGGATATTTATTGGTGGGATGGAATGAAGAAAGATGTAGCAGAATTTGTTTCTAAATGTTTGATATGTCAGTAAGTGAAAGCAGAGCACCAGAAACCTTTAGGAAAACTTCAGCCTCTTCCGATTCCTGAGTGGAAATGGGAGAGAATCACCGTGGATTTAGTGACAGGGTTAAGGTTACCTCATTCAAAGGATGGATACGATTCCATTTGGGTGATTGTGGACAGGTTAACAAAATTAGCTCACTTTATACTAGTTAAAGCAACTTATACAGTGGCTAAATTAGCTAGATTATACATCAAGCACATTGTGTGTCTTTATAGGGTGCTTATTTCTATAGTTTTTGATAGAGGTTCGGTGTTTACCTCACAGTTTTGGTAGAAATTACAGGAAGCATTGGGTACCAGACTTGATTTTAGTATTGCTTTTCATCCTCAAATAGATGGTAAGTCAGAGAGAACGATCCAAACACTTAAGGATATATTGAGAATATGTGTAATAGATCTTAGAGGCAGTTGGGATGATCATTTGCCATTGGTAGAATTTGCTTATAACAATAGTTATCATAGTAGTATTGAGATGGCGCCATATGAAGCTTTGTATGAAAGGAAGTGTAGGTCCCCTCTGTGTTAGAATGAATTTAGAGAAAGAGAGCTAATTGGACAAGAAAATATTAAAGATACGTTCGAGAAGGTTGCTTGATCAGAAAAAGATTGGAAACAACAGCTAGTAGGCAGAAAAGTTATGCAAATCCGAAGCGAAAGGATGTGAAATTCCAAGTTGAGAATTATATGTTCTTAAAGGTATCACCAATGAAGGGTGTTATGAGATTTGGCAAGAAGAAAAAGTTGGCACCGAGGTATACAGGGCCTTTCGAGATTGTAGAGAGAGTTGGTATGGTTGCTTATCAGTTGGGTTTACCTCTAAATTTGTCTCAAATGCATCCAATGTTTCATGTTTCGATGCTCAGAAAATATATTTCGGATCCTTCGCATGTTTTACAGCCCTAGAGCATAGAAGTGAATGAAGATTTGACTTATGAGGAGGAACCAATTGCAATTGTTAACTATCAAATTCGTTAGTTAGGTTCTAAATAGATTCCAATGGTCAAAGTCTTGTGGAGGAACAATAATATTAAAGAGCACACGTGGGAGAATGAGGTAGAGATGCGAGTGACATATCCTTATCTTTTTCCTCAGTAAAATCTTGTACTCTTGTCGATTTGTTAAAATTCGAGGATGAATTTTTATAAGGAGGGAAGATTGTGATGATCCGTATTTTTTCTTATTAAATTAAAATATGGACTTGAGTATTAATTATTATTTTAATGAAATTATTGTCAAATGAAGATTTTATTTTATTTTATTTTATTTAAATGATGACATTTTCATGTATTTATATAAATTTTGTGGGCATGTATAATTAATGTTAAAATTTAAAAGTTGAGTATTTTTTTTGTAAAAATATTTTTAGATAAGGATTGAATGGGTAAAATTTTACTCTTAATATTATATATACTTTTTATTTCTTTTTCTTCTTTCTTTTCCTTTCTTCTTTCTTTCTTTTATTCTTCTCATTTCCTCCTACTGCCAGCCACCACTAGCCACTTTCTTCTACTGCTGCCAGCTCCTTCACACTACCAGCAGCCCTCTTAACTCCGGCCAGCCCTTCTTTTCCTCTCTCTCTCTCTCTCTCTCTCTCTCTCTCTCTCTCGCCCTTTCTCTCCATTTCTTCTTTCGACCGAACAAGATAAGGAGGTACCGCCGCTGCCTTCGTCGCCACCAGCCGCTGCCGCTGGTACAATTGTATTCACCATCCTCTGGGCAACATTTTTCCTCTGTCAATTCATCTGGTTGATGCCGGCAACCACCTCAATTGGAGATAAAATGATTTCTAGGTTTTTAGATTTTAATTTCTGATTTCTTTGATTTGAGTAGGAATTAGGCTTTGTAGTAGTTATGAGAAATGGAATTAGAGTTAAGAGCTTTCCATTAGAAATGGAATTGGAGTTAAGAGCTTTCCATTGATATATTTTTCATAATTTTCTAAAATTATTGAAATTTTCGGTGTTCGGCTTACTATTCCGGGTTCGGGTTTTTTTTATATTTTTAATAAATACTATAAATTGTGTTTTTAGAGGAAAATTTATATGAAATACTATTAATAAATACTATAAGGAGTTTTATAAAATTATTTATAAAATTTAAGATATAATTTTTGAAAGAAATTTGGAGAATATGTTTAAATATATTTTTAGAGAAAAATTTATATTTTGTTAGTTATTCAGTTTTAATTAAATTTCAAAGTTATTTAACATATTTAAGACTGATTTAAATAATAAAAGTATGAAAAAAAATTTTATAAGTAAATTGTAATTTTTAGTTAACCGGAAGTAATTTCAAAAAAATGAATTTCTTTATTATTTCAAATGCTTAAATGAGTTTCTTTAATATTTATTATTATATTATATATTTGAGTTATTTTAATAGCTTAATTAATTTCTATGTTATGTTATTTTATGTGTGTGTTAGTTGTATTGGTTCTCGGTTGGGCGTAAAATGTAGTTAGGGAGCCTAACTCGAGTTATTGGGTTGTGGAAATTTTAGAAGTGTTATTTTATGCAGGAATGACTCTACTTTTAGTAGAGAGATGTCAGTTTTACAAGGGAGATTCTGTCAAATTTTCAGTAAATTTCTCGTAAGACGTGACATAAGTATGTGCTAGTTATTGAGTTTAATTAGAATAGTGTTTTAGATTGAGTCTCTTCCTTAGAAATTTAGAATGTATAAGGATATGATTTTATCCCATTTATTTTTTATATTTTTCTATAGCCACACCAGGAGCAGGGTCTTCACGACAGAGCCAGTCGAGTCAGCGCCGAGGAGCGCGTTCCACCTGTGAGTTATTATTATATGTATGCATTTCATATGGAAACTCTTACCCAGCATCCATATTTCGATGTTAATGTGAAATGAATATGATATGTTGCATTAGACTTTACTTACTTTATGATAATTATAGTATTATCAATATTGTTATTACTATTATATATATATATATGTGTGTGTGTGTGTGTGTGTGTGTGAATGTTGGATTTCTTTTGGTTTGGATGCTGTTTATATATTGATATGATTTTTTCATTTTGTTGTGATATTATTGGAGGATAGTAGTAGAACATGCTATCTAGTGGGCTACACTAGGACTATGTACGCACCAGTACACTAGATGGGTAGGATATGAATTTGTTATTTGATATGAAATTATATGACATGGATATATGATTAAAATATTTTATTGAGATTATTGATAGAGAGAGGTATGACTGCGGGAGCTCGGTTGACCTTTCAGTGTCTCGGGCTAGTCCACTGCCCAATTGGATAAGAAAAATATTATTTGAATTTAAGAGGGCCTAAATGGCAAGTTAGGCATAGTGTTTGAGGTTGCAAGAAATTTTAGGATTCTGCTTCAATCCTCCATTTGTCTCCATCTGTGTTCAGTTGTGTTGGTATGATAATATATTTGAGCATTTGTATGGAATGTGTGTATATATAAAATAGATATAAATATAAAACAAATATTATTATAATGTTTGAGTGCTTGTACCCTTAGGTTGCATGCATAATCATAATAATAATTCACTCAGTGAGGTCTGATTCTCCTTAATTATTTTTCAGGATTCTCCCTTCAGGCCTCCCACAGTCGTTCTCTTCGCCGGACTCATTCTTCACCGGCTGATTTATGTAAATCTTAATCTAACCCTTTGTTTATATTATTTTAGATGCTGCAGTAGTAATACGTTATTATTGTAGTGTGTTAAGTTAACTTTAGTAGATGTTATGTTATCAGATTGTATATTTAAATGTTCTAGCATGATGTTATATAAGGATAATGTTTTTAAGTTAAAAGTTTTAATTCTGAGGTAAATTTGTGATTATGTTATGCATGAATGTTGTGTTTTAAGCTTGCTACGGGTTCCGGATTCGTGTGAATTTCTGTTTCCTAGCGCCGGTCATGATTCCTGGGTTTGGAGTCGTGACAAAAGCTTTGTATTGTGGCACCACCTTATAGGCTAAAGTTAATAATGTGGCCTTATTTTGTTGGCTTGAAGAAAATAATTTCTCATGATATAATGAAGAGAAAATTCCTAAGTAACTTGACAATGTGGAGCGATTTCATAGGTTGTGGAAAATAAATTATCACCATATAATAAAGAGAAATTGCTGATTATGATATTTTAAAAGTTTGATATAATGAAGTAACATTACATGTGTGGTAAAAAGGTCCATGTATTTTCAAACTAAATAATAGTAATAGTAATAGTAATAATAATAGTAATAGTAATAATAATAATAAGAATAATAATAATAATAATTTCCGATATTTTGAGAAGATGTGGTCTTTAAAAATTAAATTGTAATATTTTTAAAAAACATAAGATTTGAACACTAAATCGTGATGCTTTAAAATTAAATTATAATATTTTAAAATTGAATGTGATATGTTGTAAATAATAATAATAATAATAAAAAGTAATATATATGGATAAATATGTACAAATAATAGTTTATATCGAAAAGAGTTTAAAGCATGTAAAAACCCCTCTAAAACTAATTTTTAAAAAATCATAAATTTTACATTTTTAAAAATTTTAGTATGTTCTTTTAAAATTTTTATCAAGAAAAAAATTATTTTAATATTGAACTATATTTGTTTAATTAATATTTTAATATCTGATAAAAGCATGTTATAATTGTTTAATATTGATATAGCACCAAATATCTTTTAATTAAAAAGAAAGAGAATTTAATGAGTTAGTAAAGATTTTTTCTATACAATATAGTATTTTAAAATAAAAATATAGTATTTTACTTCGTTATAATTTTTTAATTATTTATATGACATTGAAATGAATTTTTTAAAAAAATTATTTTATGTTCATGTTAATTTTTTTACTTGACCATTTCTATATTTAGTTAATCTTTTCCATCGATAAGATCAATGTAATCCGAAATCTCTTTTTAAAGGGAAGCAAAGTGAGTCTAGATGGCACTGAATCAAATGATAGAATATATATATATATATTTTTTGATAGTTGAAAATAAATTTTTATTCCGTAAATGTTATTAATACTAATAAAAAAATAATTATTTTTTTCTTTAAAAAATTTATATACAATATTTTATAAATAAATTCAAATGTATAAATAATAAATACAATTTAATTTTTTATTTTGATAATGAAAAAAATAAAATTC
>CATIWO010229357.1:0-15778 GCA_949673435.1 Macaranga tanarius | reverse complement strand
ACTGGCTCTCACCAACCTAATGCCTTTTAATTCTAATTTTAAATCATAACCTTTAATCAATATTAATCCACTTAATTGTCTCTCAACTAATTAAGTAATCAATAGGTCATTGCCTAATCCTACAGAGCCTATCTCTCGATTAAGCCTATAGTATTAATTCAATCTTAGGGTGATCAATCCTAAAATGACATTAAACATGACAATAATAAATGAATTTAGATCTAGCAACCTAACAATAATCACAATAAGCACATGGTCAATTCAGAATAAGAACCCTAGAAAGGATCTAGTTACTCATGTTAAGAATAAAAGAAAACAATGAAGAAATGAAAACCATTCTGAATATAACAATGAATAAATATAAGAGTGATACAATAAAAACCCCCTTCCAAATGATGTCAGGAAATCTTGCTCTTATAACTTCAAGCCAAGTATCTACTCTACTATGAACAAAATAAAAAAAAATGAAAATGTATTCTGAAACAAAGAGCATAGGAAACCAAAAACCAGAACTAAAACTAAAACTAGGAACTCTTTAAATGAAAAACAAATGGTTCTATTTAAAAGACCTAGTTTCTTAATGAAAAAGGTCATTTAAACTCTCACAAACTCTATCTAAACATAGACTTAAAAGATGAGCTTCTATCTATCTAAACTCTAGCTTAAAATCCACTTTTGATTGGCTGCCACATCATCATGCATGGGTATGCAACAATTGGACATGCCTATGCATCAAAATAACTCTAAAATTTTGGAATCAGGCATGGCCGTGTGCATGGGCATGCGTATGGGCATGTGCTCTTTTCTTAATTTTCTTTAATTCAAGCATAGGCAAGTGCATGGGCATGCAACTCCACACATGGGTATGCACATGGCCTTGTGCCCTGATGCGAGGATAACCTTCCAACTTTAAGCTTCAATCTTATCTTTATCTTCAAGTACTATCTCCATCTCTTCTCAATTGCATCCTATAACCAAAAAATAAACAAAAATTACCTATTTAACATAAAAGCACCTAAATTAAAATGAAATAACAAAAATAACTAAATTAACTAAAAACTAACTAAATAATGCATTTCTTAACTTAATATGCAATAAAATATAGTACTCAACACATGCATATTTTACACTCATCAGTTGTACAAACATATATCCATCATTAACATCTATTGGAGGTTGCTACAAAGTCCTACACATTCAAGTTTGGAGGAGTTCTAGCAAGTGTCTTGGGTCATCTTCAAGAAGAGAGGCTTGTGGATAGTTCTCCACCATCTTTGATATCTCATTGGAATAACTTGTGTGTTTTAAGCTAGAGGCTTCATATTTTGGGAGCTTGGAGCTTATAGATTACAATAACCTAAAGCTTGTCAAGCATACTATACATTTTAGGAGTTTGTAAATGTTACTAAACTCTTAGATTGCAGAACTTTTAGCTTATAATGCTTTGTGTTGTTTATTGTTTTAAAAATATTGTCCATAATGCATGTTTTTAGTCATGTAAATGTTCTTGTGATGTGATCTTAGGCTAGATAAGAATCTAGTATTCATCCAAGAGTTGCATGTGATTAGAATTTTAAAAATTCCGTATAATCCTTTTGGTTACTATGAATCTCCCTTCAAATTTTTCCCTCAACCTTTTCCATTATGACCTTCTCTGTATTTAAAATTGTGTCCATTATAGTTTTAGGCCTGAATTTGGTATCAGATTGAACCTTAGTCTTATTTTGCCTTCTCTTCTATCTATGAGTCAAAGATTGAGGAATCTTCTTTTGGTCTATCTTGCACCACTGCATGCCTAGTGAAATTAGTGGTGGAACCACAAATCTAGATTGCCTCTTATCATCCTTCCTTGGTTTAGACCTATTACTATGCTAAAAATTATTTGGTGTGGGCGAGAACCTCTTACATGGATTTGGCCTCTATCGGCTCTTGAACTTGTTAGGTTTGATGTTGGAAGGTTGAACCATCTCCACTTTAATTTTCTTCAATGTCCTCAGATATTCCTCTATAAGTATTACCTCATTCTTTTCTATATTTAAATCTCTCACCCTTAGGGCTGAAGAAAAGGCAAATGAGCTTGAGGAATTAGAGCATGCCCTTGGGGAAATGACAAATTGTTTTGAGGAAATGATATTTGCTCTTAGGGAAGTAGCATATGGCCTTGAGGAATTGCTTTTCCCTTAGGTAAGATGTTGCCCTCCGGCTCTTTCCTTGCTGAACAATCTTCTAGTTGTGAATTCCAAGTTGGGAACTGGAATTTACCTTATCACCTCCATAAATATGGACTCCACTATCAAGTTTAGCATCAGATGAATGACCATATTTCTCTTAGGACTAAGCCACCATTTTTAATGGAGAACTTTAATTTTCGTATAGCCTAGAATTTTTTTCATTCATTCTGCCATAAAAATTCAATATATTTTAGAAGCCACTATTAATTTATTGCCTAAAGTCTTAAAAGAACTCTTCATTTCCAACATTGAATTTTGGATTTTTCTCATTCACTCTACAAAAACCAATTAAAATTCATTGAAAACTTTAAGACTTGGGCTTGTTGAGCCAAAAGGTGCCTCGGTCCAAATTTGATCATGAGGCACTTACCCTTGTTTCAATAGATCACCTGTTTTTATAGGTGTATTGGTTGGATTACCAACCTAAAAAACTTTTCCATTAAAACTGATCATGTTGTTGGAAGGTGTCCCATCATGCGTGGCAAAAATTATTGGCACTAATATTTTTTGAACCGGGTTTGATTGTACATAAGAGTTCTAGAGTAATATTTTCCTCATGATAATGACCTAACTTCTTCAGATAATTGTGGATCCCTAAATGCATTTACCATAATTTGTTTGTTTTTTAATTAAATTTAATAAATTTGAGAGAGTTTGAATTAGCTAGAGGAGAAATGACGATTGCAAGGAACACTAATTTAAAAGGAAAATAATATATATTGCAATATAAACTGAAAGCTTTAAAAGTTTAAAGTAAATAGGCATACAAATAAAAGTTTACTAAATGAAATGAAAACTAGATAAACATTGTATGATAATTGGTTATGTATTGGTTTAGTTGAATGGTTGTAGTTGGTTGTAGTTGGATGTTTGGATGATTGTCTGTAACTTTACTGTTGCCTTGCTTTTATAGTATAGCACCATTAATTCCTCATTACTTGAGAGCCTTCAGTTTTGCAATAAATTCTTATTTAATTCTATAACTTGTGCCTATTAAGTTCCTTTCCCCTAAACTTCAACTCATTCCCCTAAACTTCCTTAAAATTTTATAGAGCCTTCATATGTTTTCCTTCACTTTAGCATGTAATTCCTTAGCTCAAATCTTCTTTCCTCGGCTTTGTAACGTCAATTCTAGAAGTTTCACAAATCTTTTCTCTCAAGACTTCTAAAAACTCCAAAATATTCTTGTGCTCTTTCCCTAAAGATCCTTTTTCCCCAAGCTTCCTCAGAATTCTAGAGTCTCCGTGTATTTTCCTTCAATAACTTACTCTTTAATTCTTGGCCTATAACATTAATTTCCAGAAGCTTCAAAAGTCTTCTTTCTTAAGTTTCCTCAATACTTCCCTCAAGTAACCTGTAACATAAAGAAAAATACATGCAAAATTCTAAAAATTTTCTTTCCATGTATTAGGCTTTTAATAATTATGAGCCGGGTGGCCAAAAATTTAATTTTAGACACAAATAATTTTCATTTATTTTCAAGGCATCTGTGAAATGTGTGTGTGCATGGATTGATAATGGTGTTGTTTCATACAGAAGAGAAGCTTTTTTTTGCTCTTCAGATATATATATGCATGTGAGATGTAATGCAAATGGGTGTGCTGTATGATGAAAATGAGTGCCAAGCTTCAAGTGGTGAGTTAATTTATAGCAAGAGAGGCTTATCTTATAGGTCGGGTCAAAGGCTCTCTATAGAGAGTTAGCCAGTTAGTAGTTCATGGCTAGAGGGAGGGCCTACTCAATTAGAGATAAAACCAAAGATCTTGATGATTATACACTGAACCGATGCTAGGAGACTGATTTCTGCCCTACCTTGGATGCTCCTAGAGAATCATGAGTTTTGCTCATAACATGCCGACTCTTTTTGGATCTTTGATGTCATTCAAGGATGAATCAGGAACTTTCAGATCGAATAATGGTTATTTTAATTGAAAAGAGTAGACTGAGTAGTACACGTTCTTCTTTAGCTATAAAAATAAGACCTTTTAATTTATTATATTTTATTAATATAAAATAAAGACCTTTTAACTTGAAAAATAAAATGAATCTAGGCCTCTTTTTGGGCCTTTACTATTAAAAAGTACAAAAATATGTATAATGTATAAATATAATTTAACTATAAATAATTAATATAAAATATCAATGTATATATATATAATGTATAAATATATAATATAAAATCAGTGTATATATATATAGGGTCGGGTTCGGGGTGGAGTACGGGGTGGGTATATTAAATACCAACCCGGTCCCGTCTCCAATAATTTTAATTTTGGGTTACCCCGAGACTCGATCTGAAATCCAGTCAAACGTTGAAAAAACCGTCCAGTTCGGATCGGGTCGGGTCGGGTCGGTTAGGTCAATCTATGCAAATGCTCTGAATTAAATTACCCAGTGTCCTATTCACCACCTCTATCTGTCCATCCATCTGTGGATGTGCTGTACTACTGAATTTCAAAGAAGAATCAAACATCTTCCAAAGCGTCATCTAGAAATGGTAAGGAACTTAGTATCACGATCAGAAGTGACACTCTTTGGTACTCCATGTAATCTCACAACCTCCCTAAAGAATAGTTTGCCTGTAGAGGATGCATTTGCAGTCTTCTTATATGGCAAGAAATGCGCCATCTTAGAGTACCTGTTCACCACAACAAATACAGAATCCATACCTTGTTGAGTTCATAGTAAACCCAACACAAAGTTGATGCATCGCACTAGTTATCTAATAACTAGGATTTGTAACAATCTATTAGGATCGTTGCCCAAAGATCTATCTAGCATAAACTGATAGGAATTAGCAACACTAGCTATCGAACAACCAGCACCTCTAATTATCAGGGTTAAAATTACAACACGCTTGAAGCAAGTTTGGATTTTTAGCTCTCATAAGAACTCGAGAAAATTCAATTAAGAATTTGAATAAAATCAATCAACTACTTAATAATGATGTTTGATATAAGTATTTATAAACTTGTAAGCTTAAACCTAATCTTGTTTTGAAAGAAAACAACTCATTAGGAATAACAATGACATTCTTAATTAAACACAAACTCTAATTAATAAAGAAAATAGAAAAAAATACTAATTAGACAAAATTCAGCCATCGAGACATGGGCGTGTCAAAAAGTACACGGGTATGTGCGAGCTACGAAGAATTTAACAAATTCGGCAGACTCCAACATGACTTGGCACACGGCCTGGGCTTGACTTAATACGGGCGTGTTTCGATGCCTTCTCATAAAACCCGACAGCTACACGGCTTCATACATGGGCATGTCATCTGACCATGTATCATGCAGATGATGCTTTAGAAATAAGCACGAGCGTGTCTTGGAACACAACCTTAGAACACAGGGTGTGTATAGCAACACGACCTTGGACACAAGTGTGTAAGGACCCGTGTTTTGGTCGGGACAATTTACGAACATGAAACACGGTCATACAAAGATGCACATGGGCGTGTATCGGCCGGATCATAAGTAAGTAAATTAGTTAACTTAGTTTCTTTATCTCCTTTTTGTTCCATAGACTATATACTCTTTTACACAAGCTCTTTAGCAACATCTTTCATCCTCTTAGCTCTTGATCTTGTGATTGGTCCTCCGTCATAATTCAAAGGATTTGAATTTAGTTTTATGCTTGCATGTCCATATGCATCACTCTCTCCCTCCTCAAAAGGATTCATCCCCGAATCTTCACCTTTAAAATCAAAAAAAAAAAGGTCAGATACATTAAAAGTTGCAGAAACATTATACTCACCTAGGAGATCTAATTTGTAGGCATTATTATTGACCCTTGCCACAACTTAAAACGATCCATCTCCTCTAGGTTGTAACTTAAATTTCCTTTAAGTAGGAGACCTTTCCTTATGCAAATGCAACCAAACCTAATCTCTAGGCTAAAAAATCAACTATTTGCGTCCTTTATTTTTTTGATTTGCCACTTGTTGATTATACCTTTCAATATTTTGCCTTACCTTTTTATATAAATTTCGCATAAAATCTGCCTTTCGAACACCATTTAAATTAACTTGCTCACTCATAGGAAAAACTGATAGATCCAATGGTGTTAAAAGATTAAAGCCATACACAATTTCACAATGTGAATGTTGTGTAGATGAATGCACATCCTTATTATATGCAAATTCTACATGAGGCAAAATCTCATCCTAAGATTTCAAATTCTTCTTAATTATAGCACGCATGAGTTATCCTAATGTCCTATTCATAACTTCAGTTTGGCCATATGTTTGTGGATGATATGCAGTACTAAACAACAATTTAGTTCCCAATTTAGCCCACAAAGCCTTCCAAAAGTAGGAAAAAAACTTAGTATCCCTATCACTTATAATAGTTTTAGGTATACCATGCAAACGCACTATATTTTTAAAGAACAAATCAGTAATATACGATGCATCATCGGTTTTATGACATGGAATAAAATGTGCCATCTTAGAAAACTTATCAACAACCATATATATGCTATCATTACCACGCCTAGTCCTAGGTAGTCCAAGTACAAAATCCATAGATATATCTACCTAAGGTGATTGTGGAATAGGCAATGGTGTATACAAACCATGCAGATGCACTTTAGACTTAGCTTGCAAACATGTAATGCAATTAGCATAATACTTAGATACATCAGATTTCATGTTAGGTCAAAAGAAATGCTCATGTAAAACATCTAATGTCTTAGCTCTACCAAAGTATCCCATCAAACCTCCCTCATATGCCTCTTTAATCAACAATATATGCAATGAACATCTAGGTACACAAAGTTACTTGAAACGAAATAAATACCCATCATGTCTATAAAATTTGTCAAAGGCAATTGTCTCACATGCATTATATATATTACTAAAATCAGGATCATGTGCATATAATTCCTTAATATGCTCAAAATCAAGCAATTTAGCTTCTAAAGTGTCAAGTAAAATGTACATCCTTGACAATGCATTAGCCACAATGTTTTCCTTACCTTGTTTGTATTTGATAACATAAGGGAAAGACTCAAAAAACTCACTCCACTTAGAATGTCTTTTGTTGAGCTTATTTTGTCCCTTCAAATGCTTCAAACTCTCATAGTCAGTATAGATAACAAACTCCTTAGATAATAGGTAATGTTGCCACGTCCCCAATGCCCTTACTAAGGCATACATCTCCTTGTCATATGTTGGGTAATTAAGTGTTGCGCCACTTAATTTCTCACTAAAATATGCAATTGGCTTACCCTCTTACATTAAAATAGCTCCAATTCCCACGCCATAAGCCTCACATTTAATCTTAAATGTTTTATCAAAGTTAGGCAAAATAATAATAGGTACAAAAATTAATTTAGATTTCAACATGTTAAAAGCATCCTCTTGATCCTTTTCCCACCTAAATCCAATATTCTTTTTAATTACTTCTGTCAAAGGGGTAGCTACGCTAGAGAAATCATGCACAAAACATCTATAAAAACTAGCTAAGCCATAAAAAACTACGAACATCCCCGGCATTCCTAGGTGTAGGCCAAGTTTTAATAGCCTTAACCTTCTCATGATCAACATCTATACCATGCTCACTAATAACATATCTTAAAAATATAACTTTAGGCACATAAATTGAACATTTAGTATGCTTAGCATACAACTTTTATGATTGTAAAACACTAAAAACTGATCTAATATACATAACATGGTCCTCTAGTGATTTACTATACACAAGTATATCATCAAAATAGACAACAACAAACTTACCTATAAAATCCCTCAAAATATGGTTCATCAAATGTATGAATGTACTATGAGCATTAGTTAAACTAAATGGTATAACTAACCACTCAGGTAACCCATATTTTATTTTAAAGACAGCTTTCCATTCATCATCAATTTTCATTCTAATTTGATGATACCCAGCCATTAAATCAATTTTAGAAAATATGCATGCACAATGTAATTCATGTAACATGTCAGCTAAACGAGGTATAGGATGGTGATACTTTATAGTGATTTTGTTAATGGCTCGACAATCAACACACATACGCCATGTTCCATCCTTTTTAGGTACAAGTAGCATGGGTATAGTACATGGACTCATACTTTCTCTAATAAATCCTTTAGACATCAAATTATCCACTTGCTTTTGTAGCTCCTTTGTGTCTTTGGGATTACTCCTATAGGCTAGCCTATTCAAAATTTATGCTCCAGGAACAAAATCAATTTGATATTCTATCCCTCTTAATGGTGGCAAACCATCAGGCATAGACTCGGGAAATAAATCCTCAAATTCCTACAACAACACTTGAAAAGAACTAGGTAGAGAAGAGAGAATTGGGTTAGTATTAAAAGCTAAACATACACCTTTGAATACCAATAGTATTATAGGTTACTTGCTTAGTTAAGCCTTTCTAATCTCACCCTCTCTTACAAAAAAAATTGTCTTTTACCTTTTTTTACCACTATTTGCATACTATTCTCTCCTTTTGCATGCACATTCTCACTATTTTTACTCTCTTTGTGCATCCCCTATAGTTTCTCTCCTTTTTCCTCTCTTTCCACAAGCCTCTCATGGCTTTTTTCATAACTCTCCTTTTGCTGGTGCACCTTTTCTTTTTCATGTGCACTCTCACATTCACTCAAAATTTTTTGATCATCACACACTTCCTTAGGCGACATAGGTAACAAATTGATAGTCCTACCATTAATCTTAAATGAATATTTGTTAGTAAAATCATCATGCATGACCCGCCTATCATATTTCCATGGACGTCCTAATAATATATGACTACCTTGTATATGAACTATATCACATAATACATCATCATAATAACACCCAATAGAGAATGTAATCAATGCTTGCCTAGTGACCTTAATATTCTCACCTTCATTCAACCGTTGAAACCTATAAGGTCTAGGATGTTTAGTTATTTTAATCCCCAATTTATCAACTGACATAGCATTAATAACATTAGCACAACTTCCACCATCTATAATCATACTACATAATTTATCGTGTATCATGCATCGAGTACAAAAGATGTTTTTCACGTTATACCTCTTCCTCCTTAGCTTGCATATTTGTGGCACACCTAGTAACCAAAGCGTAAATTGGTCCTTGTGGGGCTGATTTATCCTCCACATCAGATGCATCCTCTAATGCTGGCATGTCAGTCAAATCATCATCATCATCCTCTTCCTCACTCACCACCTCACCATTGCATAAGGTCATGATCTTGGCATTTGGATATTGTGCAGCCTTATGCCCATATCCTAAACATCTAAAGCACTGAATACTACTCGACTTACCCTTAGATTTGTCATCCTTAGGTTGTGTTTTTGATGTAGTAACATCCTTACTTTTATTTAGCTCAAATTTGCCCTTATTTGCACTTATTTCTCCTCCCTTGTTCTTCCAATTCGATTTCTATGTAGATGTGGGAGTCGAATTTTTCTTGGTTTTTAATTTCAATTGCTTTTCCACCTTGATTGCCATGTGTACCATGTCCTCCAAATCTACATAATGATGTAATTCAATAAGGTTAGTAATTTCATGATTCAAACCTGATAGAAAACGTGCCATGCTAGCCTCTCTATCCTCCTCAATGTTAGCTTGAATCATGGCTATCTCCATCTCTTGGAAATACTCTTCAACACTTCTAGAGCCTTGGTTTAACCTTTGTAATATATTGCACACCTCTCTATAATAGTGTTGAGGTACAAATCTCTTTCTCATTATAGTTTTCATCTTAAACTATGAAGTAATTGGTCCTTCTCTACTTCTATGTCTAATGGAGGTGAATTGATCCAACCACACACTAGCATAGTTAGTGAACTCCACGACGGCCAATTTTACCTTTTTTTCTTCAGTATAATCATGGCACTTGAACACCCTTTCAACCTTTTCTCCCATTCTAAGTATGCCTCTGGATCACTCTTCCATTGGAATGCTAGAATCTTCATCTTAATTGATCCCAAATTCCCATCTTTGGTCTTGCCTTTGTTGGCACATGGTGATCCTTCTTCATCTGCTTCTTCTTCTAATTCATTGAAGATAATGTGTTGGGTCTCCCTTGGTTGGATAGGGGTAGCTATCTCTAACCTTGCTAATCATTCATGGACCTTTTGATTGTCACTCTTCATATCTTCTTGTTGAGCCAACATCATTTGCAACATAGTTTGTATTGCATCTAATGTAAGTTTCTCCTTTGTATCCATGATGTAAATCTGAAACAAAAATTAAAAGAAAAATTTCTATCCTAACACTCCCTTACGTGTTTCTCTCAATTAATTAGAAACTCTCTAATGCACTCACAATTGAACACACACAAAGAATTTCCTTTTGAGTACTTAATTGAGCTAAACTCTTACTACTTCTAAGAGAATTACAATTCAAACTAGATAACTAAACTTACTAGTGAAAGATAAGCTAAAAGATATAAGTGTGGGGCTATTTTGGGTGATTTCAGGTATGTCTAAAATTTAAGGTTTATTTAGGCATGAATTTTGTGTATTTAATGGGTAAAAGAAGGGTTTAAAGATGTAGAATGATGTAGAGTAGGGAGACAAAGAAAGCAAGTAGAAACTATGCAAACTGATGAGTTTTCGAAGGGTGATATACTTACCAACAAATTTTGTTGATGCAACGGATGATGATCAATGCGGCTTCCTTCAATTTTGTTGAGGATGAATCACTTGATGCAATTTTTGATGCAGAATGAACTTTGAATAATTCTTTTTTTTCAATAATAATTACTATGCTAGGGATACATAGCTTACACTAGAGCCTTTGCTCTGATACTAAACTGATGCGTCCCACTAGTTATCTAATAACTAGGATCCATAACAATCTATTGGGATCATTTTCCAAGGATCTATCTAGCATAAACTGATAGGAATTAGCAACACTAGCTATCAAACAACTAGTACCTCTAATTATCAGGGTTGAAACTGCAACACGCTCGAAGCAAGTTCAAATTTTTAGCTCTCACAAGAACTCAAAAAAATTCAATTAAGAATTTGAATAAAATCAATCAACTACTTAATAATGATGTTTGATACAAGTATTTATAGACTTGTAAGCTTAAACCTAAACTTGTTCTGAAAGAAAACAACTCAATAGGAATAATAATGACATTTTTAATTAAACACAAACTCTATTTAATAAAGAAAACATAAAGAAAATACTAATTAGACAAAATTCGGCCATCGAGACACGAGCGTGTGCGAGCTACGAAGAATTTAACAAATTCAGCAGACTCCAACACGGCTTGGTGCATGGCCTGGGCTTGACTTAACACAGGTGTGTTTCGATGCCTCCTCATAAGACCCAACAGCTACACAGCTTCATATATGGGCATGTCATCTGACTGTGTATCATGCATATGACGTTTCAAAAATAAGCACGAGCGTTTCTTGGAACACGGCCTTAGAACATAGGGTGTGTATAGCAACACGACCTTAGACATGGGTGTGTAAGGAACCGTATCTGGCTCAGGACAATTTACAAATATGTAACACGGCCGTGCAAAGATGCACATGGGCATGTATCGGCCGGATCACAACTAAGTAAATTAGTTAACTTAGTTTCTTTATCTCCTTTTTATTCTATAGACTCTAGACTCTTTTGCATAAGCTCTCTAGCAACATCTTTCATCCTCTTAGCTCTTGATCTTGTGATTCATCCTCCATCATAATTCAAAGGATTTGAATTTGGTTTTGTGCTTGCATATCCATATACATGAAAAGTCCATCGAAATATCCTCCTAAATAGCATTAGGAACTGGCAATGGCGTGGATAATCCTATATTTTGAGTATGTCCTTTAGCCTTCTGACAAACATAACACCTAGCCATTAGGTTAGTGACATCCTTCCTCCACTTAGGCTAATAGTACCTCTCCTTCACAGCCTCAATAGTTTTATCTCTACCAAAATGACCCGCTAAACCACCACCATGTAAATCCTTAATGACCTTCTCATGAAGAGATGTGCAAGAAAGACAAAGTTGCCCACTCTTCATGAGAAATCCATCATAAATGTAGAAATTATCACAAGGTTGCTTGCTCACACAATTAGCCTAAACCTTGCTAAAATCATCATCATCTATATACATCTCCTTCAACACTTTAAAACCCACTATCTCCTAACTAAGAATTCTCATTAATGCCACACATCTACTAAAAGCATTCGCCACTCTATTATGCTACCTCGACTTATAAATAAGCTTATAAGAAAATTTCTCTATATAAGCCGACCACCTAGCATCCATATCACTCCTAATATGCTTTTGAGTGCTTAAATACTTTAAAGCCTGATGATCAGTATACAAAATAAACTCCTTAGAAATGAGATAATGTTCCCAAGTCTTCAAAGCCCTCATAATAACATAAAACTCCTTATCATAGGTAGCCCACTTTTGCCTAGCCTCACTCACTTTCTCACTAAAGAAAGCTATTGGCCACTTCTCTTTTGATAGAATAGCCCTAACACCTATACCACTAGCATCACACTTCACCTCAAACAACTTCCCAAAATTAGGTAATGCTAACACAGGTGTTATACTCAATTTCTCCTTAATCAAAGCAAAACTACTCTCTTGCTCCTCACCCCACTGAAATTTACCCTTCTTTAAAGATTCAGTAATAGGTGCAATAATACTACTAAAATGCTTAATGAACCTTCTATAGAAAGTTTCCAACCCATGAAAACTCCTTACATCACTCACATTCTTTGGGGTAGGCCACTCCTTAATAGCTTTAACCCTGGCCTCACCCACCTTAATCCCATCACTACTTACAATATATCTAAGAAACAATAAACTATCTTGCATAAAATCACACTTCTTTAAATTAGCATATAGTTTGTTTTCCCTCAACACCCTAAACACCTCTCTAAGATTCTCTACATGCTCAACTCTAGACTTACTATGAATCAAAATGTCATCAAAATAAACCACCATAAATTTACCTAAGAAAGGTTATAGTACCTGATCATAAGTCACATGAGAGTGCTTGGAGCATTGGTAAGGCCAAAATTCATGACTAGCCACTCAAATAAGCCTTCCCTTGTCTTGAATGTTGTTTTCCATTCATCACCAGGATGAATTCTGATTTGATGGTAGCGACTCCTCAAATCTATCTTGTTAAATATGACCGCCCCACTAAACTGATCAAGCATGTCATCTAATCGGGAAAACTATACCCAATGGTAACCTTGTTAATGCCTCTACTATCTACACACATTCACCAACTCTTATCCTTCTTTGGTGTCAATAATGCTAGAACTGAACACGGACTCAAACTAGCCTGTATGTGTCCCTTGCTCAATAATTCCTCCACCTTTTCCCTCAAAATCTCATTCTTCTTCAGGCTCATTCTGCAATAAGGTAAATTAGGTAAAGTAACACTAGGCACTAAATTAATATGATGTTGTATGTCCCTTATGGGAGGTAAACTCATACACAAATCATCGGGTACCATATCCTCAAACTCCAACAATTCTTGCACCTGCACTAGAATTGGATGTCCCTCTAATTCTCCACTACATGCCTCCCTTTTCACTACCAATAAATGAACCTCATACGTCTCCTTACACTCCCCAACAAATGTAGTTGGTTTGTGCACAATGGTTAGAAAGTTCCTCCCCTCCACTTTAAAAGTCTTGGGTTCTAGTAAATGGCACTAAAGTATACTTCACACCCCTTTTCTCTAACTGATAAACATTCTTTTTACCCAAGTGCTTGGCATCCATATCATATTGCCAAGGATGCCCAAACAGTATATTACAAGCATCTATATCAACCACATCATAATAAATTTCATTATAGTATTTACCAATTGAGAAAGGTACCTTACAATGCTCTGTCACCTTGATGCCTCCCACCTCCTTAATCTATCCAATGGTGTATGGATTAGGATGTTCCTTAGTCCCTAGCATCAATTTCTCCACCATGTCTCTCCCTATGATATTCTCTTGACTGCCACTATCAATGATCAGATTAAACAAACTCCTTTACACAGTACATTGAGTGTGAAAGAGCTTGTGGCATTGGGTATCATCCACACTCTTTGGTGACAACATGAGTTTCCTCACCACACATACATACTCATCATGGTTATTATAATCATAATCATCATCATCTCCATCGGGTCCACACACCTCATTATCATTCTCATTATCCTCCCTCTCTACCACATTTATAGCCTTCCTCTTCAGACACTCATTTGAAAGATGCCCCATCTCTCCACACCTATAGCACTTAATGCAAAAAGGTTTGGTATAGGGGTTGGCATTTTTAGTAGGAGTTGTAGTGTCATTCTTCTCCACCATTACACCCTTGCTTTTCCCTACACCCATAGTGGTAGTCTCCACATTACTGGTTTGAGGTGCTTTACCCTTATCAAATGCAGCCTTATTGTCTTCTCCTCCATACCTTTTGTAATTGGCAGTTTGGGTTTGCTCCTAGTGTTAGTGTAGATGTGCCCTATGACCATTATTGTATGTAGACATTGTATATTTATCCCTATGGCAATGAAATATTCATTTAAATTAAAGTGTTTGTTTATTTGAGTATTTACCCTTAGTATTATATTGAATAAGTTTATTATCAAGAGTTGATAATATGAGTGACAAACTTATTTAGTACATATACTATAAATGTTCATAGGCGTTGGATTAATATAAGGGTAGTATTAATCCCTAGACTATTACCTCTGTCTATTTTCCTTGATCGGTATGTGATATCGATATTGGGAGGTAGTAAATCTCATGCTACCTGATATGAGATATCAGAATAGACACATGGATATTCATGTAATGGGTGGATCGAACTTATGACGTAAGATCCGTGATTGCATGGATGTTCACTTAAGTCAACAATCATAATCTTGGACATAATGGTGCATATGGTCCTTTGACCTGAGGTGACATGGTCATCCATGTATGGTTGGTTAGAGTTTGTTAGCGCTTACATACATGTGCTAGCCACGTGTGGGTATATGGCGTGTGGTGCCTCTAGTTATTTATATGTAGGGATGAGTGAATGGCCAAGATGGAATTCATTAACTGGAGTGGACCGGGATAAGATCATATGCTATCTAAGTTATTCTTGATGAATAAGTACCTGGCCAGGTCAAACTCAACTTACCCAAAAAGAGTTTTAGTGCTAGAAAAGAGTTTCTAGTAGTATTCGTGTTTTATTGAGAAATGAACTTAAGATGAGGTCATATGATTGAGGCAATTAGAGTTTGACTAAACTGTAACTCTAGCCAATATCGAGATCTTGTAATGAAGGAATATTTACTGCACAGTAATTGTATTCTGTGGTTCTTGTGGATCTACATAAAGCATTCATTTCTATTTGGGTAGTCCTAATATCTATGTTAAGGGTCACTCACAGCTTATGGGAACTAAATGTGATTAATTATAATTTTCACATTTAGTATGGAAATGTGTTTCCATGATATTAAGTGTTAATATTATTTCCCATTGCCATTTAGACTTGAACCTAGTAAGTCACACACATAAAGGTTGCACTTGTGAAGACTAATATTAATTTGATTATTAATT
>CATIWO010229322.1:0-11600 GCA_949673435.1 Macaranga tanarius | reverse complement strand
ATGAACACCAAGAATAAATACTCAAATGAATCATGTAACAATTTAACAACAAACAATTAGATAAAATAAATTTTAAAAGAAAGGAGTAAAAAAGGGGTTACTGTGAAGCTTGAATTGAGTGAATTTTGCCCTCAGATAGTCCAAATTGCTTCCTTTTGCTTCTGTTTCGGATTCAGACCACAAATGATTTCTTTTGGATTTTTTTTTCTTTTGCTTTTTTTTATCTTTCTCTGTTTTTCTTTTCTTTTCTTTTCCTTCTTTCTCTCCCGTTTTTCCTTCTTCTGATTTGCCAACCCCATTTTACTTCTACAGACTCTCATATTTATCAGCCCTTCCCACTCCTTGTTTTTTTCTTTATTCTCTCCCATTTACTCCCCCATTGAACTGCCACTAATGGCAGTAAATACAGAACGTGAAACAGTTGTCCCACGTTTTGTGTTATGTGCATTACTGTATATTTTTGCACTCTACATAACTGAGGTGTGCGCCTCTAACGCACAGAGGCGTGTGCCTCTTCGTTGAGGCGTGCGCCTCTACTGACAAAAAATGGGCTTTAAATGGGCTTGATCTGGTTTGGGCTGAAAGCTTTGATTTATGGGCTGGGTTAGGTGTTTTAGGTTTGCCAGGTGAGTTTTGGGCTTTTCCAAATGGGTCTGAATCCAATCCTTCATCAATCTGGGCTTAAATGCAGACTTTCATCATTGGACTTTTGCCTCGCGGGCCGGGCCAAACCATGTGTCTACAATAATATTTTAATATCAATCAAATGGCTATTAGTGAGACTATCCGTCCGGCTCAGTCTCACTTCTCACATGGGTAGCTATACACCTAGCTCAGCTTGCCCATCTCACAATCACACATCCTTACATTCCTCACCTTCCTCACATATCACACTTTCATATGAATTACAACATAATATAATTCAATGCAATTGTATATTAATAGATCATCACAATAATATTTCATCATTGTTCCATCCATGTGCATATTTCCAACATAACACAATATCATTCCATGTCATTGCATTTCAATAAGTCATTATCATAATATTTCACCAATATTTCATCCATACTCACATTCATAGTATTCAACATTCATATTTATAGTGTCCACTACACAACACGCACATCATTATTTGCCAACTTCATCATTTGGTAACCAATCCTCACATTTTTAATACACAACAATGTAGAAATTCATTTCACAACATAATCAACACAATTGAATTACAATAAATCATCACCTTAACATTTCATCCACGATTATTGATTCACAATTCATTTATCTTTAGTAAGTGAAAACACAATTATACACAATAGAATTTAGTCTATATATGTACATATGTAAGTAATTACTTACCTCCAAGT
The DNA here is from genome assembly GCA_949673435.1 of Macaranga tanarius. Classification (NCBI taxonomy): domain Eukaryota; kingdom Viridiplantae; phylum Streptophyta; class Magnoliopsida; order Malpighiales; family Euphorbiaceae; genus Macaranga; species Macaranga tanarius. The sequence continues at coordinate 10,233 of CATIWO010229322.1, read as the reverse complement.
ACTCCCTACTTCAAAAAGGGCCTTCCTTCTAATTAGGAGTGCCTTCCTTTATTAAATCCTACATTTAGTCATTCATCAATCTCCCGAAACAACCATTACACTTGCACCAAATTCAACTAGATGCAATTAAATATTACAAGTTCAATATAGCCATATAATGCATACACAAGTCCAATTACCATGAAAATAATACTGAAACTAGTCATATGAGTCTTTTAACAATTCCAAATAAAATTACTCAAATCAAATATGTATAGATTTTATTATGGATTTTTCATTAAAATCAGGTGAAACAGGGCTGACAGTAAGAGCAAGAAAATATTAAGCCCTACTAGACCATATTAACAGTAATTTCAGTTCAAAGTTAAAACATAAAAGTTATAGGAGACTCTCTGAGATTTCTAGAGCATCTGACATTGCTCAATTTCGAGTTCTAAAACTCTAGATATCACCATATAACTAACACATAAGAAAATTCACAATCCAGCCTATATACTACTACTAGCATATTTGATGTATGAAGTTCATGATGCTCTTAAAAATTATAGACTCGTCCTAAAATCACCAAATTCATACAGACTCTACATATATAAGTCTGCTTCCATTCTCAATTGAAATCACACCATTTTCACATGTAGAGAATTAATTATAAATTCTTGAAATAAGTCGGGTATAACAGGGTATCAGTATGAGCAATAAAATATCTAGCCTTATTAGACCCTCCTAACAGCAGATTCAGTTTAAGTACAAAATATAAACATTTTAGAGAACTCTTTGAAGTTTTTATAGAATATAACTATGCTCAAATCAGAGCTCTATAGCTCAAGTTATGGTCTGAAAAAAAAAAAGGACTGAAAAACAGAGGAACATGATTTGAATTTAACCCACCATCAAACTCAACCCAAATTAATCAATAACACAAGGAAAACTTACCAATTATGCTCCCATGAATATAAGATATTCTAATGCTTCCCAATTGCAAGCTTGAGCAAGATCAAACTCTCAAAATCTGTCAAGAAAAATACTCTCTTCTTCCTCTCTAAAATCTCTACAATTCCTACATTACACACACACATACATCCACATATACACATACACCCTTCAACCAATCAAAATCCTTCATTTGCCTACCCCAAAGTCTTCCTCCATTAATGTATAATTATTACCAAAATATACTAATAATAATAAAAATAATAATAATCTAGATATATATAACCAAATATCTCCATAATTCCCTACTGGCTCCTTAATAAGATGACATAAATTCACAATAGCCCCAAACTTTCTATTGTGACCATTCACTCCCAACTTTTTTTACAATATATTCCATCTCTACAACTTATCCTAATCTTGAAATTAAATGAAGTTAACTAACTCTTAAGCATAAAATGCAATACGTACGTCATACGCACGTGTGCTAAAAGGCGGGTGTTACAGTGCACATGGTCCTGATGAATGCCCATCAGGTGACATGTTCTACGGTATCCATCTACACACAATCATAATCACACACAAAAATTCACATTTCACATCACATGATGCAAAAGCATGTACAATGCATACATGGAAATATTTAATAATATAATGCTCGATGATCAACATATTAGTGACATTAACTTACATGACTGACGTGTAGTCATAACTAGGCCTCGAGACGATGGCTCTGCTCTTGAATAATCTATAATTAAGAATAATAAAAATTATATCAGAATCTATTTCCTAATGTCTAGAATTCTATAAAAGACTCAAACCACAATAATGACTAAAAGCACAAATTACTAGGAATCTACTGAAAATTCAATAAAATCTCCCCTAAAATATAGACATTTCCCTGCTAAAGTAGGGTCAATCCTGTAATAAAAACAACTACACTTTTATAGACAATCTCAATTGGAGCTTAATTATCCAACACATTACAATATAATTTAACCGAGCCTCACAAACACAATTTCATAAAATAAACACCTCACTTAACTTAATTATCATACAAAATATTTAATCAAGCTCACTTATCAACAAAAGAATCATTCAACTCAGAATCATAGACAGATAACGAATTTCCAACTCGGACATAACCCGGTATAAACCTTCCGAGATTTTAAATTTACAAACTATTGAAAAATTGATAAAATCATCTAAACAAACATTAATGCTCATCATCTATAGTATTTAATAAAAATACAACCACTATTGAGAATTTTTATAATAATTTAGAAAAAAAAAATTAGAAAGATGCTACATGCTAGTTTAGGAATGATAACTAGTGAAAATAATAAATATTTCAAATAAAAAATAATTATATAATTTATAATTTTAAAAAAATAAGAAATATAAAAATAAATAGGTAGGGTGTAAAAATCTTTAATCTTTCCTAGTTTGTATTAACATTTTCCTCAATAGCAGTTGGCATCTCATGCTTGACTTTTATTTTTTTATAATGCAATTCTATGCGGCCAATTCAACTATACGTCACACATAAAACAAAATTTACATAATGTTTTAACTTTATGTCAACTTCAACCTTAATTATTGCAGCTTAATTCGATCCTTGTGGCCACGTGGTCTAATTAATGTCGTCCTTTAGTGTTTTCCGTGTTATAATTAGACTTTTCTTTTCTTATGATCTCACCTTGACAACTTGACGGTAGAAATTTGATATTTATTTTCGTGTAGAACTCAAGCAATGAAAAGTACCTTAAGTTATCACTTTCTATGTGGTGATACGCATGGGTTGTTTTCTAACAAATAATTAAAGTGTTGTGTTAGCTGTCATTTTCTTCTTGATAAATATGTTTTTTTTAATTATTAATATTTAAAATTTATTACATTTTAAATAATTTAATTTGATCTGAGTAAAATTATAAAAATATTTACCAAAAAAACATCAAATTTAAAAACCTAGATAATTAAAAGGAAAAAACAGAAACATAATTTTTTTTTTTTTGAGAAAAACAGAAATACAGTATTACTCTAACTTGAAATATAGTATTACTCTAACTTGTTACCAAGTTTTTGATAATTAAAATTGAATTAAATTAATAAAAATATTAAATTAACATTTTTATTAATGAGAATTTTAAAAAATTTAACTTTTAATTCTTTCAATTATTGTTTATTAGCATTGACAGAAGATATATATTATTATTTTTATGGTTTAAATATAATATGCACCTATTCACTTTCTAATAAACTAAAAAAAAAATCAAAATTAACTACAAATATTCTGTTTCTAATGGGTAATTAACCATTGATTCAAGTTATACATTTTAGTTTAATTTTCAATGTTTTTATGCACTCACTTAGAACTATTTTTTTAAAAAGATATTGAAATTATAATAGATCATGTCATGAGGAGGCCCAAATCTAATTTGCACCATTTCTTTCTTTTGGAGCATTACACCTACCGTAATAGATAACACAATCAGATAATTGTTGACTGGAGCATTAGATTTTAGCCATGTCTTGCACCTTAAACATTTTCTGAAATCAAAATCATATCATAATTGAATTTTTCAGTCCAGAATATTGTACAGCTAGGACACAATATTTATATTAATTAGTGAATGGATCTCACTACTTTGCAAGTTGAACCAGTAAAATCAACTAAAAATTAAGAAAAGTTGAACTAGTAAAATTGTCGGTCCAATCATGTCCATTTTCTCCTCCTTGTTAACAATATAAGGTTTTTTTTTTTATTTTTGACCATCAACAATATAAGGTTATTTGGTAGACAATGACTTGATTTCAATTTTCATACATCCATGCACGTTAGTGATTAGAGCTGACAACGGGAATAATTTAGAGAGAAAAAAAAATAAATAATTACATGTGATTTAAGTGTTTTATTATTAAAATTTTATATTTTGAGTAATATTTAATTATTTATAATTTTAAATTATTTATGTGATGCACATTATAATTTCTCTCATCCAATATAAAAAACTTAAATCTTAATTTTAATCAACTTTTCATAATTATAACTCTAATTTAATAATAATATTGTTATTTATAAGAATTAATTTTTAAAATAAAAATATGATACAAATATTTATTATTATTATGAGTAAATTTATTTATTTTTCTTTTATCAAATGGTATAAAACTTTCAATTTTTAAATGGTCAAGAAGAAAAAAATTACATATATATATAGCAAACCACAAATCTTAAAATTATAAAGTATTAAAATGTCATAAAAAATCACATACTTTTGATAATAAAACAATAATCTTATAAAATAATTATATGGAGTTATTCTTAATTTAAATTAAATTAAATTTATAACTTAAAGAGCTTATTTTCGTGATTAACTCGAACTGTGATACTTTACAACAAGAGTGTAGAATTTGGACACTCTCTTCAGTTAAAATTTCATTTTTATAGTTTTTTTATCGTTTTATTTGTATATGATATAAATGACTACAATATTCAAGTCAGGTTGCAGCTAAGGGTGTTCATTTGGATAGTTTGGTCAATTTTGAAGGTTTTTTTGATCGAACTAAAATTTTTGAGAATCAAACTGAACTGAACTAACCTATAAAATTGAAACAAACCAAAATTTTAATATTAAAAAATGAACCGACTGAACCAAAATGAATTTTTAAGAAATATTAATTATTTTTATATTAAATTATTATACTATTTTTAAAAATTTTAAAAATAAAAATAGAAATTTGGTTTCTTCGGTAATTTTGATTAACCAAAATTTTTAAACACATAAGACCAAATCGAACCAAAATTTTAGTCGATTCAGTTCAAAAATTTTGAAAATATAACTTGATCGAACCAAGCCGAATCGGATCGATTTGGCTTTCGTTTCGGTCAACTTAGAAGGCTTCCACACCCCTAGTTGCAACTCAAACTTTTAAATTAAACATATTTTAAATTAATTATTTTTCATATATATATATATATGACTACGGTACACATTTATACAAATAGAATTAGAATCGTTATATTAATTTTTATTTAATTATAACAATTGATTACTCTTGTGTATCAATACTTATGATCTGTATTAACGGTTATAATTAAATAATTATTAATTTAATGATTTTAATTTCATTTTTATAAAAAAAAAATTATATATATGTATTAAAAAAAAGAAATTTATTTCTGACATGAAATCCGTGGAAATCAGCATGATATTAATTTTTTCTTTTGAAAAAAAAAATAAACATAAATTTATAGCTACCAAGAAAAAGATGAACCTAGTGGTTAGTTGGAAAAAATAATAATGAACATAAATTTATAGCTACTAAGAGAGTAAGAGGAAGATGCACCTAGTAGTCGGGTGAGGATGGATCGGAAAATGAGATAAGTATATATAAATATTACTGAGATTTTGTGTGATTAATTTCTCTTTCTGTTAACTAAATACTCCATCAGGCTTGATATTTATATTGTAAACCTAATGAGATATTTAGTTAGCAGAAGAATAAAATAATTAATAAAATCAAACTAGAATGAGTATTTAGTTAACTTTTAAAAATACAGAGATGAACTAATAAATTAGAACAAATTATATGATTTAAGAAGGGCTATAGTAGCAAATTATCCCCCTAAACTTGGATGCAAGGGTTAATTAACTCATAAATTAACTTTCAAGCCAATTATCTCATCAACTTGGCAGATTTGGCCAATTAGCCCAAATTAACTTTTCAGAAAAATTCAAGTCAACCCAAAATAATATTTTTATTAATTCACCCCAAAACTTTAATTTATTGAAAAATTAAGTATAATTTATCGAATTTAGACATGAATTAGTAAAAATTAAATATAATTTTTTTTAGGAATGAATATTTAATTTAAAAATATATTAAAAACTAAAAAAGACAAAAAATATAATTAATTTTTAATTATTTTACACAAATATAAATTAAAATTATCAATTATTTTAAAAAAATTAAAAATTAGAAAAAATATTCTCATTTAAAAAAATTTCAAAATTTTAGTTATTAAAATAATTTAGCTTATATAATTTTAAATGTGATATAAATTGAATCTAATTACTAATTTATAAAATATTTTAGGTGAATTAAATAAAAAATAACAATGTGATCTACCCACATGAAAATTTAAAATATTTTGTAAATTAGTAATCAGATTCAATTTATGTCGAATCTAAAAATATATAAAACACATCATCTTAAAAATTAAATTGTCAGAAAGTTTTCTAAATTAGAAATTAAAAAAAAATAATAATAATTGATCATTTTAATTTATATTTATGTAAAAAATTTAAAAATTAATTGATCATTTTAATTTATATTTATGTAAAAAATTTAAAAATTAATTAATTTTATATTTTCATTTTTAGTTTTTAATTTATTTTTTAAATTAAATATTAATTTCAATAAAATTTAGTTTAATTTTACTAATTTGTGTTTTACATATTTTAAATTTTGATAAATTGGACCTAATAAAAGTTTTGGACCGAATTAGTTAAAAAAATATTTTGAAAAGCTAATTTGGAGTAATGGGCCAAATCTACCAAGTTGGTGGGATAATCAGTCAGAAAATTAATTTATGGACTAATTAATTATCACATCCAAGTTGAGGGGGCAGTCGCTACTTTATCCATTTAAGATGCATTTCAACGTTAGTGATTTACAATTTTTTTTGTGATACCTCAATATTATGTGATTTAACATTTATAGCATTTTTACAATTTATAATTTTTTTAGCATCCAAACACTAAAATTTTAATACCATTTGATAGAGGAGAAAATATAAGTTTATCCATAATAATTTTAAATGATAATAATATATAAAAAAAATGTTTTTCATATTTTATTTGACAAAAAGATTTTAAACATTATAGATAATGACACTATTACTAAAATCATATTAAAATGAAAATTTAATTAAAATCAAAAATTAAATTTTTTTTTTATGTTGGACGATAAATAAATCACAAATTATAACAAAAATTATCACTTGAATGTTATAAATAAGAAATTATATAATATATAGTATTGAAAATGTCATAAAAGAACCACAGACTTCTAATATTAAAACACTTAATTAAACTACGGGATATTTATTTGTTCTTATTCTTTGTAAATTTAAAAATTTAAACATTTTTAATTTTTAGCAATAAAACTTAAATTTTTTTAAATAGATTTTTTTGATAAGTACCAAATTTAGAAATCTTCATTTTGTATCCTTATATGTCTCGAAATGACTTAGTACAAAAATTCAAATATTTTGGAACAGTTTGGTATAATGAAAATTTGGATATTTTAACTATAAAATACTTATAGTTATATATAAGAAAAATTTCTATTAACTTTTAAGATATTAAAATAAAAAATTTATCGAAAATTACAAACAAAAGAATTTTATGGTACAAATATTAATTTTTGAGAAAACACATATCAATATATAATATTTATTTGGGATAAGTATAAATAAGTAATTTGTTATTTAAGCATTTTAGCATCGAGACCCTATGATTTTTTTGACATTTTAGTACCCTGTGATTTCAAATTAATAACATTTAGGTAACAAAAATTGTTACAACTCGTAATTTCTCTTTATTTTAGCATCCAAAAAATTTAGTTTTTAATTTTAATCAAAATCTTATAATTTTAATATGGATTTAGTAATAGTGTTATTGTGTATAGTGTTTAGATTTTTTTTAAATAAAAATATGATTTTTTTATTTTTTTGTTATTATTACCTCTTAAAATTAGCATGGATTGATTTATTTTTTCTTTATCTATCAAATAGTATTAAAATTTTAATTTTTAGATGCAGAGAAAAGAAAAATCACGAGTTATAACAATTTTTATCACCTAAGTGCTATAAATATGAAACTATATAGTATTGAAGTGTTACAAAAAAAAAATTACAGACCCCTCATTCTAAAATACTTAAACCATAAAATACTTATTTATACTTATTCCTATTTCTTTTATTAAATTACTGCTTAGTGAATATTTTAGCATGTAAATCTCAATTTATTAATTATATTTAAATACATTTTAATTATATATTCAACACCACAATAATTTTATATAATGTGATATTTTTTCTTAATTTATCAATAAAATAAATTTATATTTATCATTATATATATATATTCGATACTATTTTTTTAAAAAAAAAAATCTAAAAAAATTGAAATCATATCAAAATATTTATTTAATTCGGTTCAATTTAATTTCGATTAAAAGAAATCTAACAATATAATTTAAAAAGGTTTAATATTTGTTCCCACCTGCAGTGAGCCCTGCTTAGTAGTACTGGTTAAGTCGAAGTAGTTAGCTGAAAATCATTTAATTTGCTTCCAACATATTATGCATGACGAAATGGCTGACATCTTTTACGTGTTGACAACGATTAATGTATCTGTACATCTAAAATGGGGAAAATTGCATTTAAATTAAATTGAACATTAGTTTAAAAAATTATTTTAGACGTCATAGGCCTTCTGTTAAGGAAGCTTCCTTCCTTGTTGAAGAAGTTCCTTCGGATGTTGCTCCTCTTGTTCATGAGGTTTTTTTGTAAAGCTTTTGTCCTTTCAATAATAATAATAATAAAATAATAATAATAATAATGGGGCTAATAACTGCAGATTAATGGTTGTCAAAATTAATTTAATTTTAGCAAAATCGAATTAGAGTTGAAATTAATCATATATAATCCTGAACTTGAAAATCGCAAACCTAATCAAACTCTTGTTATTGCATTATTAATTTTTTTTATGTCAGTGAATTTGTTTTTGAAATTCAATTGATTTTGCTTGAAATTTCATATATTCTTACAGAAATAGTTTAGTTGAGCTCAAGCAAATTATATGTTTCAATCACGTTATATATTTTTTTTCTTTTATAATTATTTTAGTGACTATTGAGATCATATATAAAACATGCTAATCCAAAACAGTGATTTATATTTTTGTTTGGTTGTGATTAGTGGTGGTAAAATGGGTCATTACCCATTTACCCACTCATATTGAATGGGTATGGGTAATAAAAAGGTTAGTATAAAATATAAATGGGTAATAAATTAGTTATGAAAATTTAACCCTTATTTAAATGGATTAGACAAATTTAGGTGCTCATATCTTTTATTTATTTATAAGAAAATTACTATATATGTTCTATTTTTTATTTTCTAAATACAAATATTTTATTTTTTTATTAATTATAGTTATGCCCCTTCTCCTTTTTATGTGTGTCTTTTTTTTTTTTTAAGGTTTGACTCTTTTCATTTTCATGTATCTTTTTTATTTTTCATTCTTTTTCTTTATTTTTATTTTCTCATTTTTTTTATCCTCTCTTATTTGTTTTCCTCTTCTCTCCTTTTTTTCTTTCCTTTTTTTTTTTTAGCCTTATTTTTCCCACCTCATTTTCTTTTTTTCTTTTCCTCTTTTTATATTTTTATATTTTCTCCTTTTTTTTTTCTCTTCTTCTCCTTCTTTTTTCTTTCCCTCTTTATTTTTTTTTTCTTTTTTTCTTCTTCCCTTTTTTTTTTTTCCTTTTCTTATATTTCTCTTCCTATTATTATTTTTTTATGTTCTTTTTTTTTAAATTATATTTATTTTTTTACTCTCCTTCTTTTTTTTCTTTCCTTTTATTTTTTTTCCTACCTCCTTTCCTTTTTTTTTTCTCTCTTTTTTTAATTTTTTATTTTCATTTTTTTACTCTTCCTATTATTATTATTTTTCTGTTCTTTTTTTTTAAAAAAAAAATTATATTTATTTTTTTTACTCTCCTTCTTTTTTTCTTTCTTTTTTTTCTCAGTTTTTCCTACCTCCTTTCTTTTTTTTTTTCTCTTTTTTTAATTTTTTATTTTTATTTTTTTTCTTCCTATTATTATTTTTTTCAGTTCCTTTTTTTTTTTTAAAAAAAATTATATTTATTTTTTTTACTCTCATTCTTTTTATTTTTCTCTTATTATTATTATTTTTTTCTGTTCCTTTTTTTTAAAAAAAATTATATTTATTTTTTTACTCTCCTTCTTTTTTTCTTTCCTTTTATTTTTCTTTTTTTTCCTCAGTTTTTCCTACATCCTTTCCTTTTTTTCTCTCTTTTTTAATTTTTTATTTTCATTTTTTCTTTCTCTTTTTTAATTTTTATTTTTTCTCCTCCCCTTCTATTTATTTTTCTATTTTTATTTTTACTTTCTTCTTATTTTTTCTCCTCCTCTTCTAGTTTTTTCTATTCCTTTTTTTTTTAATAAAAATTTCATCTGATTTTTTTCTCTCTCTCCTTCTTTTTTTCCTT
>CATIWO010229296.1:0-19775 GCA_949673435.1 Macaranga tanarius | reverse complement strand
CTAATATTATATTAATATATTACATATATATCTCTTAATTACTTATAACAATAATAATAATAATAATAATAATAACAACAATATAATAATATGTGGACATAATTAAATACATCCAAATATCATCACAAATATCCACTTTGATCCTTAATAAATTACACTTCTTCCCAACTAATCCCTCAACTTATAATTGCTACTATCAAGCCCTTACACTCTAGTCCCTTTCTACCATTCCAACACAATCTTAAACTTAATTAAACCCCACCATCTAGCATGCATAAAATATATTACATACTTCATACTTACGTATGTTTTAAGGCGGGTGTTATACTACTGGTGTGACATCCTCGATGCAGGACATGTTTCCTTCTCAGGCCGCTTTTGATGATACGGTTGAGAGGTTTTTGCAGAGTAGATTAGAGGTTATTCGAGCTGAACTTCGCTCTGAGCTTCGCCGTGAGTATGATGAGCAGGTTAGCGTATTCCGACGCGAGCTAGAGACTTTGAAGAGGTGGGCACACACTTCTGGTATGTGACCTCTTGTACCTCCGCACTCATCTCCTTCTCTACCTTCACACACAGCTCCTTCAGATGCTGAGGGTGATCTTGGTTCAGATCATACTACAGATTTAGCAGACCAGCAGGTTTTCACACTGTTTATGTAACACATTTTTGAAATAATTGATAAATTGTACGTTTATTCCTATATTATTATTTTATTGTCATGTTATTTTGTGTTTCAAATATATTTATTTTTTTAATACGATTATAATTTCTATTTAAATTATAATGAATGTTTATACAATTTACAACAACCACAATCATATCAAAAATCTAATAAATAATTATACAACTATTATTAAAAAAAAAGGCCAAAATTACCGACGGAATTACCGTCAGTAAATACCGACGGAATTGAATCCGTCGGTAAATACCGACGGATTCTATTCCGACGGATTCAAATCTATCGGTAATTACTGAAGGATTCAATTCCGTCGCTAATTTACCGATGGATTTTGAAAATCCGTCGGTAATAATTAGCAACGAGCATTTTGCCGATGGAATATAATCCGTCGGTAATAACGAAAATTGTCGGAAATCCATCAGAAAAATCCGTCGCTAAATTCATGTTTTCTAGTAGTGACAACTAACAAAATTTCATTAAATGGTTTATATTTTTCAGCCATCAACTAACCGTAATAGCTATAAACTATTAGATAATATAAACGGTTGAACCAAACAAACTCTAAATAGTTTCTATTCATTTTAACTTCAATTTGGAGCTTTTCATCAAGAACTATATTTTTTAAATATTTTATGTTTTAACTTTAACTAATTATCCTTTAAATTAATATGTAAAATATTATTTAGATAAGTATTAAAAATATTAATAAATATGAATATTATAATTATTTTTTTGAAGTAAATATTATAATTATTAAAAATATTAACCACAAAAATAAAAAACATTAAAATTATGTTAACAAAAAAATTTTAAAACTCATTAATTCTAATATTAATGTTAATAATTGTACTAGCAGTTCATTTAAAATATATGGTTAAAAATTATATATATATAATATCTATATATAATTAAATATACTATAAGCAACTGCTAATATAATTTTATTAAACATTTAATATCAATTAGTTGATAGGGACCGAGCTCTAAGTATTAACCATCAACTACCAGTTTAGCTGTATTTGTGTTTTTTATAAAGACAGCCCAGACCGCATCGCAATTGAATTTTATATAATTGATATCGAGGTGAGCCCCATCATATGATACTTTCATTTTTAAAAAAATATCTACATTAATATTTTAAATTAAAAAATAAATTATAAACTTAAAATTAAAAAATGTACAAAATAAATAGTCATGTTAAAGCTTTTAAAATTTGCCAAAAGAAATCTAATTTTTTGGACGCAATTGGAAACAGCTGTCAAAAAGCGTTGCATGTTCCTCCTCTAGAATTTTCAGAAAAATAGATATCCACAATCTTTGGAAATATTTATCCAACCTGAACAACTGTTTGAGCTCCAAATATACAGTTTTTGGTATTGAAATTATGTTATACTAAACTGCTGTATTAGAATTAGGGGTGTGCAAAACCCGTTTGGCCCGAGGAAACCACCTGAAACTAAACTGAGAAAGTGAATCGGATTATAACTGAACCAAAAGAGAAAAGTGATTCGGTTGAGAACTAAGGGTAATTTCAGTTTTTGAGTATCAATTCGGTTAAGGCAATATAGAAACCAAACTACCGGAAAACCAAAAAATAATATATATATATATATATATATATATATATATATATATATATATATATATATATATATATAATGAAACGATGTTGTTTAATCCTAACCCTAAGTATATAAACAATATAATCTAACCCCTAATTTATTTAATGCCTTTTGCATCCCTCCTCTCTTTCTGTCTCTCAATTCTCGAACCTTCCCTTCCTCCCTCTTCTTTGCAGAACTCTCCTCTCTTCTCTGTAATCCTAATCGTAACCCTAACCCCTCCTATATGTTGTCTATTGCTCCTCTCATCTTTCTAGATTCAGTCTCTTCTTCGATGAAATATGATCTCTCTTCTTTTGTTATTATGTTTGTAATTAAAACTTTCTATGATTGATCCTTTTTCAAAGTGTTAGAAACCACAATATACACTCATGTTTTTGTTTGGATCCATTGATATATTCAGTATTAATTTTTTATCTCTTATCAAGAAAGGGTAATGGAATCTTGCGATCCTCATTGTTTTATACATTGCATGTCATTTTCTTTGACTTTCTAGAAATTTTTTTTTTTTTTAGATTTTACAATTATTTTATAAATATTTACTTTAAATCTAGCAATTTATGTTTAAAAGTTTTTAATTTCTCAAATAAAAACTCAATTTTTTTTAAATACATCAATTTTATGTAATTTTTTAAAATTTCATGAACAAAAACTCAATTTTTCTTAGATCCATCCATTTTATGTTATTATATATTTTTTTTGAATTTCTTGAAGCAAAACCAATGGTTCTTAGATCCATCAACTTTATGGAATTTTTTTAAAATTTCTTCAGTCAAAACTTAATTTTTTTCTTAGATCCATCAATTTTATATGATAAATCAGTGATCTCCTGAGTTTTTTTTTTTAGAGTGTATACAAGCATGTGATTGTATGAAATATGGTGGATGTTTTGATTTGCAATGGTTTCTGAATTTGAGATACTGTGATGGTGGAAGCTTAATATCTGTGATTGTGAATATTAATAGTTTATTCCTCAATTCATCAATTGAGGGTTGTGCAAAAACCGCCTGTTCTGATTCATCCGACATTCAAAAAGGTTTGTTTAATACCTTTATTTTGATATCTTTTTATGTAATGAAATGATCTTGACATTGTATATGTTAATTGTGTTGGTTTTGTTTTGTTTATGTAGATGGCTGCTACCAGTGGCAATAATAATGCTACCGGTAGCAGTGATGTGCTTGTAAATGAGGTGGAAGCATAGAGAGAAAAACAGAATAAAGAGCAAATAAAGAAAGAATATGTTGAGCAACCTGAAACTACAAAGAAGAAGAGATAAGGAACTGAGTCCATAGCTGTTGTGTAGGAGCACTTCGAGCAAATTAAAGATGACAAAGGAAATTTGGTAAAAGCTAAATATTTATAGTGCCAAAATCTTTAATAGTGAACTTAAAAAACATGGGACTTCTTCCTTGAGAAATCATATGCTCTGTTGTTTGAAAAACCCACATAGTAAAGATAGTAGATAAGATATGTTAACATTTAAACGTGACAATGCTAGCACTGAATCTGTTGAGGTTATGGATACTTGAAAATTTGATTAAGAAGCAATTAGAGAGTTACTCTATAATATGGTCATACTTGATGAATTCCCTTTTAAATTTGTTGAGAGGGAGGGTTCCAAATATTTTATGAGTGTTGCATATCCTAAATTTAAGATCCCATCTAGATGGACTATACCTAGGGATTGCTTTGAGTTATATATAGAGGAGAGGCAGAAGTTAAAGAATTTTTTGAGATCCCATAGTCAAAGAGTTAGTCTCATAACTAACTCATGGACTTCAATTCAAAGAATTAAATATATGTGCATCACTGCACATTTCATAGATAATGACTAGAAGCTCCATAAGAGAATTTTATCCTTTGTGCCTGTTACCTCAGACAGGGGTGAATATATAGCTAAGGCTTTGAAAATGTGTTTACTGGAATGGGGAATTAAGAATGTGTTCACTGTGATAATTGATAATGCATCATCAAATGACACTGCATTAACTTATTATAAAAAGAAAATGATGAGTTGGAGTGGAAGCACTGTTGGAATTAAGTATGTACATATGAGATGCATTGTACACATACTTAACTTAATTGTAAATGATGGGTTAAAAGATGTTCCTGTTTCTGTAAAAAGAGTCAAAAAAGTTGTTAGGTACATTAAAAATTCACCTGCTAGGTTAAAGAAGTTCAAAGAGTATAGTGAGTTAGTTGGTATTAACACTAAATCTTCCTTATCACTTGATGTGCCCACTAGGTGGAATTTAACTTATATGATGTTGAAAAATGCATGCATGTATGAAAAGCCATATGAGAATTTTGAAGAATAAGAACTTACATTTAGGTTAGATTTGGCTGAAGTTCCTGACTTCTTTGATTCGCATGCAATGAACAAATTAGTTGTATTATTGTAGAAGTTTTATGAAACGACCATGAGAATCTCTAGTTCTCATTATGTCACTGCAAATTCATTTTTGAATGAAATATTTGATCTGCATTGCATGTTGGATGACTGGAAGGATTCTAATGATAATTATATTATGTTAATGGCAATGAACATAAAAGCTAAGTTTGATAAGTATTGAGGGGATCCTGAGAAAATAAATTTCTTAATTTTTTTTGCTAACATACTAGATCTTACAAATAAGTTAGAATACATGGAGTTTTCATTAGTTCAAATGTATAAGGAGGTAAAAGGTGGAAGCTTGTTTTCTTTAATGAAATCTGCTTTAATTGAATTGTATGTTGATTATGTTGTTGTCTATCAATTTGTTAATATGAGTGAAAGTTAGTCATAATGTAGCCTCTTAGTTGAAAGTAGTCAATCTGAATCTATTGGTACTCTGTCAAGTGCAAAACCAATGTTAGTGTTGAAAGCAAAGTTTAAGAAGCATAAAATGGAGACTGGTATTGGTGGAAGTAAGAGATTTGAATTAGATATATATTTGAGTGAGGAAATTGTAGAGGATGAAGGGAATTTTTATGTACTTAAGTGGTGGAAACTGAATTTAGAGAGATTCCTAACCCTCTCTAGATTAGCTCCTGATGTGTTGGTTGTCCCAATCTCCACAGTTACTTCTGAATCAACTTTTAGCACATGCGGAAGAGTACTTGATGTATTTAGAAGTTCATTGACTCCTAAATTAGTGGAAGCTTTAATTTGTACCCAATATTGGATTAGATTGGCTTCAAAGCTAGTTTCAATTAAAGAGGCTTTTGAGGAACTTGAAAACTCTGAAAAGGGTAATATTTCAATTGAATTATATTTGTCTCGTTTGAGTACATTTAATTATTTGATTTTGAATTAATTGTTATTTGCTTTAGTTGTAGATTTACCCCCAATTGATATTGGCCCATCCTCAAATGCAATCTGAATATGCTTTTCCAACAGTTTCAGTAACTAAGCACATTATTTATTCATTTTTTGCATATTGCCATGTTTGATGTAAATATTAACATTCTGATTTTGAATTTTCTATTTGACCTTTGTTGTAACTTGTGACTAACCACTTGCATCTATTGTTTATTGTTGCATTAGCAATATCAGCTACGTGCCTCTTTTTTTTAATATGGTACCTGTGTTACTTTTATGTGACCAGCTTTAGGTTCATTTTGTGTTGTTGTTGTAATGCTATTTATCAGGCTATGATGAGCTTCCACCTCTATGATTCTAATTTACAAAGGAATTTTAGTTGTGTTTCTTTGGTGATAGAGTTTTTTATGTTGCCAGAAATGTAGCTATCTTCCTTATGTGACTTGAAAACAACTTTTGGAGCCTTTTATTAAATCTCTTTTCTTTATCTTTACTTCTTTATCTTGTATTCTAATGTGGCTTGAAAATTGCAGCAAGTACTGACTATTATTGCAGAATATACTTTTTATGCCACTCCATACTGCCTAGTGCCTAATTTGCCATCTTCAATGTATTTCCAATACTTGTGAACCTTAAACTAATTTTGCAGGGAGTATATAATTGAATCTTTACTTTTTATATGTTTTCTTTTTGCATTTTGAGGCAGTGATGATGCTTCCACCTCTTTATATCTGAATTAAAAGGGGAATAGTTGTACTTAAGTTTCTAGGTTTGATGGCATTTTTTTAATGTTGCTACCAATAAATGAAGCTTCATTCTTCTAATGATTTTAAAAATTCAATCTGAGCCTTAAATTTGTGTTATTTTATTTTTTCTCCAATACCAATATTAAAAACTAACATTCTTTCCTTTCATATGCAGATGCTCTTTGTGCTATAATCTGAATATGGAATACCTTATTTTTTGTGGCATGCTGATGCTTGGATAGCTTAGTTTTTTTTTTTTTTTTTTGGTGAATAGTTGTAAAGCTTAAATGATACTTGTTAATATTTTTTTGACTTTATAGGTTACTAGGCCTCTTGCCATATTTTTTGTAGGCTTATTGCCATATTTTTTTGGTAGGCCTCTGGCCATATTTAGCTAAGTCCATTTAATAAAAATTATTTAAGTTTTTTTTAGACTTAATAATTATAGTCCAATTCAGTAGGTCCAATTAACTAGCCTAATCCGAATAACCGAACTGATCAACCCGAACTCTTTCCCAACCCGAACAGTCGGTTCCATCAATTATTTCACTGCGGTTCGGTTGGTATTTTCTTAATCCGAAATGCACTCGGTTTATGAATTTTTCCCCCCAAACCGACCTGACTCGCCCGATACACACCCCTAATTAGAATGCAATAGTATACCAATGATGACGATTATAACATTTTTTTTTTCTTAGATAGTGTTCAGTAATTAATTTCCAACATTATAAGGGGAGAGCGGAGGGACAAAGGATCAATCCCTAATTTCATCATTAGGATGTCAATAGTATAATAATGATGATAATTATTATAACATCAGTTTTGTCATCATTTGATACAACGGTAAATATAAAATCGTTTCAAAAGCTGGTGTCAAAATTAAACTTCAATAAATATAAATTTTTTCAGATTTATAAAAAAAGTTACCAGCAAATTACTCCAAGAGAATTCTATCAAGTGGCCTTTGATCATGAATAGTATATATTTGAATTGATGATAAGTAAAAAAAAAAAAAAAATTGTCAATGAGATAATGGTTTAATAGCATTTTCAATGATAAATAAAATGATTTGAACTCTGTCATTAATTATGAAATTAATTATCATGAGACATTAAAGAGGAGAGATGCCTTTACCGTACAATTTATTAATACTTATATTATATGATCTTCCAATTTAAAAAAAATAATAATAATGTTTGTTGGAAATTAAGAGATGGGCTATCAATGGGGTTAATTTTCTGAAAACCCCAAATAGGAAAACCACAAAGCAAAATGGAGTGACACAAAGAGAGAGGTTCCTAAAGGGGCAAGTCCAGGATAGGATGCTAATTATATGTATAATATCTTCACTTGTTGGCAAATGGAGAGACAAGGTGAGTGAGAGATACTTGGTGATTATAGCAACTTTCTTTTTTCTATTCGTCTTGGACCATCGTCCTATTTGATGGGATGGAAAGTAATGGAATTTGGCATTTCTTTTAAGGCCAGCTTCGTAGTCCCCATTGATGATTGATGGATGCTCTTTCCATAAATAGACAATCTAGAATATGGTACCATTTCAGGATCTAAGCACACTCTAAATTCTTTAAAGCATAAGCATAAAAAAAAAATGGGCATGATTTCGAGTTATTTTCTGATATTTTTGAGTTTATAATTAATGGTTATAATGTTGACGGTTGGTGGTCACTGAATTTTCATAATGTTTTACTACAAACAGTTTTTAGTATATATCCCAACTCATTTATAATGTCTATTTTATATAAATATTGTTGGTTTGAATGATTCAAAAAAAACTTAAAAATTTAACGTTATTGGCGACTATTAACAAAGGTTTTTTTTTTTTTTTTAGATTTTTATGTTATGAAACACAATGAACAAACTCAGCAGAGCTAAAAAAAAATGTGCATATTGACTTTTTAGGTGTCAAATACAGCAATAATTAATAATATTATGATTATATACTTAAAATCATTAACGGTAAAATCATATATTTTCAATTTTCATGAAACAATATATATATAATTAAAAAGACGTGAATGTATTTTCTGTATTTATGTCTTTACTTTTTTTTTAATAAAGAAATCTAATAATTTAAATACTTATAAATATTTATATGATGAAATAGATGACAGAGATAGTTTTTTTAATCGGACAAAAATTAATTTAATAAATTAATAATGGTAAAAGTTAAAATCTAGTATAGTTCTAGAGTCTGTATACTAATAATAAGACACAAAAGAAAAAGAGAAAGGATTAGCTGATTCTAGATAAGCTTTCAGAACAAATCACTGGTGAGTAAGGTCCAGGAAGATATGGTTGCAGACTAAGCTTTTAGAGCAATTCCCCGGTGAGTAAGGTCTAGTAAGATATACCTTGCTCTTGTTGACTTCAAAATATCTTTGGAAAGAAAAATCATTAAATTATACCTTTCTAAACACACTCAAAATTTTATAGTATTAATATATTATATTAGTATTAGTTTTATAATATAGAATAATTATATATGTTAGTATACAAAATTAATTTTTATATTTTATAATGAGTTATTGAATTAATTTTTGGTAAAGTGTCATTCAATTCACATAAACTTGAGGTAATTTGAAAAGAAAAAATTCCAGATTTGAAGAAACGTCGATGGTAGGTATTGATAATAGGATTAATAGGTCTAACAAAAATTAACTATTCTCCTATTCTAAAGTTTAAAAAATATAAATTAATTCATGTTCAAATATATATATATATATATATATATATATATATATATATTAATAATTGAAAGTTGAGTACTCAAGTAGTTAAGATTTCCTTTAAGAGTTAAGACATTTAAAAGGTCAAGTCAATCCATAATAATGTTAAAAATATATATATATATAAATTAAATAAAAAGAGAAAAAGCAAACTAGCATGATAATTAGTAATAAATTATTAATCCCAAGGATCAAAAGTACATATTCCTCTTTTTAGTAAGTTCGAAAATGAATATCAAAAGTACATGTTACTAATAAATTAAAACGTTAAGACTCACTGTAGCTGCACATTCACTTAACACTTAATTTGGCATTATGCTATAATGAATTCATTTGGTCAATGAGATGTAGACCACTTGATTATTGTGCAGATGCTTCAAAATGAAGTCTTGAATTCAATCTTTATATGGGGTATATTTGTGATATATCTTAAATTATTAAAACATATATTGTAGTGGTTTGTGGTTTATTTGGTAGTAATTTGATAGGATTCTAATTGAGAATAGGATAATGTAATAATATTTGTATAATGATGTATGAGGAAAAAATAGATTTGAACTTGTCAAAACGTAATTCAACTAAAAGTTCAAATTATTGGATGAGACTCCAAACTAAAAAATAATTTTATTATCATTAATACCTTTTTATATATGAATATTTGTAAGATTTGAAATGTATATATGAATATTTGTAAGATTTGAAATGTACTGTCTTATTTTCTTTTATTTTGAATATTTAATTAATAATATAAAAATAAACAATAATGAATTCTATATTTTCTTTTTATAGAAATGTGAAAATGATTGCGTGAGATTTCAAAAATAATTCTAGTATCCTAACAGAATTTAATTTTTATAAAAAGTGTACAAAAAATAAACATAATTTATTTTTCATAAAAATATTAAGAAAACATATTGATTTAAATATATCAACAATATATTATTATAATTAAAAGTAATGTACTTTCCAATTGAAGATAAATAAATATTTCGATTATAATACTATTTTTTATGATTTTATTTTAAAAATATGAATTATTAGATTAACATTTAGCGAGGTATTATTTATCTAATAAAATATTATAAAAAGGAAAAAAATTAAATATATATATAATGGAAAGTCTCAAAGGCAATGTAAAAACAAGTGATGCTTTTGCCCATATATCTCTTTTACCAACTAAGAAAATAAAAATAAAAGTTATTTTGAAGTTGATTTGCATTTTAAATAGAATGAAGCTTTTGCTTGAACTTTATATATATATAATTTGATCCTTTTGTGTAGTGGAGGCGATGGTTGCTCTTTTTTTGATGGGAATAATGGATGGGAAGCTATGGGGAAAGGACAGGTGGAAGTCTGGAAGATAGGACCTCACCGCCCCATGTTATTTGTGTAGGAAAACTAGCCAATGATGATAATGATATATATTAATATATATTAAAGTATTTGGGATAATATATGTTATATATAATATATATTAAAGTATGCGGGGATAAGATGGTCAAAAAAAAAAAAAGTTTATGGGATAAGGCTTTAGGGATGCGTGATCCTCCAATTTTCTCCAATCTTCTCCATGCTTCTTGGCATTTGGCAACTTGCATGCATCCCTAATCCCTGTCCACAATCTCTTTCTCTTCCATGGAGACATCAAGTTTTCCACTACATGCCAATTAATCCAATAGTTTCAGCTCTAAATTGCGTGTAATTATTTTTTTTTAATCTTACAATATTTTAAATTTTATTTAACTCAAATCATAGTTGACATTGACAAAAATCAAGGTTAAAAAACAATATAAATATTTTTACTTGTACAATTAATATTGTGTTATTTTTAGTCCACTAAAACTTCAACTATAAGGTTAATTTAAAATTTTACAGATTTGAAAATGACTCTAAAATCCAGCTGCTTAGCTAAAGCTGACTAATGTATTTTGGATTTCAAAGAGAACTAAAAATAATGGGCAATGGCACACAAAAAGAAAAACTATGATTGTTGATAAGGTGGGTTTAGAGATACACTGACCAAATGACTTCAGCCTCTGAGCAATCATAGCGTTTGAGCATGAGAACTATTCAATCATAGCGTTTGAGCATGAGAACTATTTTCTTACGGGATAAGGAAATAAATTGTAGCATTCAAATAAAAGCAACGATGATAATTCATGTATAATGTTTGTAATAATATTAACTGGTTCATGTCGTAGAATGTAACTAATATCCAACTTATACACCAGCTGCACCTTGCCATTTTAAAGAAAAAAAATTATTCAATTAGAAAATTTTAAGTTATTATATAAGTAAGATCTCAAGAATAGTGTTACCATTTTTAACACACCACAATTGTGAATTTCCATTGAATTTAAATAAATATATTTTATTAATAATTTTTTTTCTTTTTTTTTGGGGGGGGTTAAATTGAATTTTAAAACAAAAGGCTATGATATTGTTGAAATATTTAAAGTTTAAACTATTAAATAAGGCTTTAAATATAGTTTTGATATTTCAAACAATTATATAATTCTTAGTACATATGATCGATGTTCATTTTTAAAACCAAAGAATGGTTTGGTTGCTCAATATATTTATGCATGGTGTGTGGTGGATCTTAAATTTCAATTTTTTTTACTCGAAAATTGTTAATGGTAAATGATTTATAGAAAAAAATAAAGGTATATTCTGAAATTTTGGCTAATTATCAATTAAATTATATTTTAAAAGTTATTTTAATTTGTTCATTTAATTTTTTGTATTGCCTCAATTCTATTCTATTTAATTTGAGAGATCTAATTATATTTTCAAAAAATACTTTTAGATCCTTATATAAATTTGATAGTTATTCAATTTTTTCTTTTTCTAGAAAAAAATAAAATTTTAAAAGTATTATAAAGTTTTATTTTACCACTTTTAAAATAAATTTAAAAACTAATTTTGAAATTTTTACATAAAATTTAACTTTTTATGTATCCATGAAAATAATAAGAAAAAAAATAAAAAAAGTTATAACTTATGAATCAATTTATTATATATAAAAATAAAAAGTAAGCACTTTTAACCATCACTATAAATAATAATAAAATTTAATTTTTATTTTTCATATATTTTTGGAAAAATTAAATATTTTTAATATTCTTGACTAATATTTTTAGGATCTCAAAATTCCTTCTTTTTTTTCATTTCATAATTTGTTTCTTTGACCCCTATTAAAAACTTTTTAAGTAATATGGTTGAAAGTTGAGAAATAAATTTTAAAATAATTAAAATAAAAGGTTTTTTTAGTGAAAAGTTAAAAATTTATGAAAATAATGAGAAATTAATTTTTAAATTTATGTCGAGAGTAATAAAATTAGAATTTAAAATTATTTTTTACATTTCTTATAAGAAAAAGAGGATAAAAAATTTAATATGTAAAATTTATTTTATGGGGATCTAAAAAATAATTTTTAAAAATATAATTAGATCCTTCAAATAAAATTATATATAATTGACACAATTCATGAAGTTGAAGAAGTAAATTGAAATGATTTTCAAAGTAGAATTAAATTGATAATTGGTTTAAAGTTTATAATAGAAATAATAATTTTTTCTAATTTATATAAATCTATCTGGTTCATTAAATTTTTGTGAAAATAAAAATAAATAACTGATGGACTTGTAACGCTAAATTTTATTCTTTTAAGAATCTCATGTGAAAGAGTGGGAACAACTAGACTAGTGCAACCAAAATGGTATGCTTTTTCTTCCCTATAAATAGAGGTCTTGTGGGGAGACAATTTTGTCAGAACAAACCTACAACACAAATATGACAGCAGCAGCAGCAGCAGCAGCCCCCTCTCCCTCCCTCTTTTCTCAGCTGCTAATCTTTTCCTTCATAAACTATAGCCATCAAGACATCCACATATGCTTCTATCTGTGTTTCCTTGAAGATATTATATATTTAAATTTGCATTCATGTAAGTTGCTTTATGGGAGGAGGCTGTGGTGATGTTGTTGACAGAAGATAGAGAGCACAGATGATGAAATGCATTGAGACTCTGCAGCATCTTACTCCTTTGTGCTCTCTATTCTTCTGTCATCACCTTCAGCCCCTCACTTTCATTTCTCTTATTAATTAATGTATAAATTTGTGTATATATTGTTCTAATTTTTCTCTGCAGCTTCTGTCCACTGGAACAATCAGTTTTAGCAGTACACACATGACTACCTAGAAATGCAACAATATTTTATGAGCAGCTTTGTTTTATTGGCCTGTCTTATCTTATTAGTTAACACAAACTGTGGTCCAGTTTTATGCTTTCATTGCCATGGATTTGTACAATTTTATCATCAAATTTTATGTAACTTCAAGCTCAACCACAATTACTAATTCAGTTTTTCCAAAACCCTACATATTTCTTCCCATAATTCTTCATTTAATGTTACATACTCGAACACAAACTGATTAAATGATTGTCTTGTTATTTTTTTGGTTAAAAATGCATATAATTTAACTATATTCATCATATTTATATATTACAGTTAAATTTGCAGTGATTGCAAATATTATTTATACACATGCATTTATGATTATTGGTATATACTAATAAATATGCAGGGTAATGTTTATTTTCAGGTTATGAGAATGAAGGGCTTAGCCATAGGGTTAACAAAACCTACCACACCGGATTGCTGCTAGATGTAAATTCAACAACCCCTAGTTAATTAGTTGATTTTTAGACTGAATATTTGTGGTTCTTCATATATATACTTCTCCATTTTCTTTCATGTTTTGTTTTTTGTTTTTTTTTTTTTTCTTTCTCTTATTCATTACAAATTAGAGGATGCAGTCACTTTTAACGCTAATACATCAGATCCCATTGAAGTTCTGCCTAATGGCTAAAAGTTGAGGCCCCAAATTAAATTTTGGGTTCAATCCGTAGGAGAAACAATTGATATATTTATTAGTTGCAATGCACATATATATTGTAAGGGTAATGTTTCATGTGGTGTGCCATGACAGAAAGAGTCTGTCGTGATATACAATAAATAACTAAAATACTTTCCCATTTTCAAATCCCTCCCCTTGTAACATGAGCAAAAATGGAAGTACAATTTTTTTTTGTCTTTATTGATACCTGCGACATACCATTCATGTTGTGGGTATTTATACATATCATTACCCATATTTTAAATGGCATAGTCGTGTGTATAAAAGAGTTAAATCTCAAGAGGTCCGTACCCCTTCCAGCTGCCTCTTGAACCGCAAAAAGGCGAAGGTTGATTAACATTTTATTCAAGGGGAAGGAAATAGAAACCCTATTTATATGAGGGAAAATCTATTGAAAGAAGAATAATAAAACCCTTCAAGTTTATGGAGCCATATCGAATGGGCAGTGGAGAATTATTAGAGTCAAAGGTGTTCTTCAATCAACTATGGAGGTTATTCAATTAAGACCATGTGATTTCAACTTAATCAGGTTCTCATCACTTCTCCAGTAGTTATGCCGATATCTTGTTCTGCAACTGATCATTGGGCAAAACGTTAAGATAAATTTACTAGTTATCCTCTAACTATAAAAATGGTAATGTTCATCAATATATTATTATAGTTAGATAATATTATGCTTAACTTTAACAAACTCTTATTATTTTATGCATGGATTGGATAGAGAATTTTTTTAAAAAAAAACACTTGTGTGTGTGTTTCATTAGTGCTAGTAATATATTATTGAAACTGCAACGGATAGTTTAAAATTCAATTTAATTTTTATAAAATTCACTTTTCAACTTTCAACTATTTTGTTTGAAATTTTTTTAACAGAGAAATATAAAAACTGGTGTTAAAATGGAAAAAAAATCAAGATATTAAAAATGCTAATAAAAACATAGAGAAACTTTGAATTTTTGCTTGAAAAAATATGAAAGAAATAAAAGATTTCTTGAAAAGTTTATTATTTTTTATAGTAAGATGTTCAAAAAATTGCTTTATATATATATAAGTACTGTTTTTCTAGATTGTTGATATTAATGCATGTATTAAACTGATTTACAACTACTGTTTTCATATTTTCTTATTCTTTCCATTGGTTATAATTTTTTTTTTTTTGAGATGTCGGTAAAGGAAATAGTTTTGCTCATTTGTTTTTTTATTTGTAGGTCAATTTTTTTGTGAGATAAAATAATAGGACTTAAATTTATTTTGGATAAACTTTTAAAATATATTTTTTTAAAATTTAATTTTGGACCTTACAAGAAAATTGGATATAGCTGAAATAATTCAAAAATAATAATGGGTAAATTGATCTAAATTTTAATTAATGATATAATTGAAATTTTGTTGAATTACAGACGATAGATTTGATTTTTTTTTTCCTAGTAGTTAACTCGCATGTTTTCTTTCTTTCTTTATATATATATATATATATATATATATATATATATATATATATATAATTGATCAATTTTTGATGTTTAACCATTAATGATTTTAAAAAATGATTACATATATCTCTAAATACCCTGATGCTTTTATTTCTGGAAGTAGACATTGAAATGATGTAAAAGCACATTTATTAATTGGAAAATTACGTTGTCTTGTAGTCATTTGTCATCAGAGGATGAATGCTTGTAATTTGGAATAAGAAGTGTACGTAACTAACCAGTCTTTTGCATATTCGCATGCTAAAGTGTAGCTAGAAGCGTTATGCCATTACCAAAGATGAAGAATATCTTAAAAAACAGCAAGAAAGCAGTAATTATATATATATATATATATACACGGAAATGCTAGATGTCTCGCTGCGAGACATCTAGCGGGGTAAATTATCATTTTGCTCCTCATGTTAGAAAATTTGTTGGTGTAAAAATGTAATTTGATATGTAAAATTACATTTTTGGCCCTCACAAATTTTCTTCCCTGTAAAATTAGGGGGGCAAAATGATAATTTTTCCCCACTAGATGTCTCGCAGCGAGACATCTAGCGCGATCCATATACATATTAACATATATATATATATATATATATATATATATATATATATATATATATATATATATATATATATATAATAGATCTAATCAGAATGCATCTTTCCAGATTATGCAATCTATGTGAGAATTTCAGCATATTACATACTTATTGTGGTTCTAAGAAAACTGTGTTTGTGACCTTTTTTATTACTCAAATGTGAATGCTACAACGGATCATTAAATTCCTTATCCATTATTATATTAAGGCATAATATATCCACATCTCCTTGTACATGCCACAATTTATCAATTTGACACATTAACTTACAATATTGTCATTTCAACACTTAAATTTACCATTTTTTTTCCTCCTAAAATGCACTAATTTATTGACATAATATATCTATCATCCCCCTATACTTGCCATTTTCGTTAGTTTGACGCCTCTATTTTCAGGTTTTGGTCAATCAAACTCTTAATATGTGGCATATATTGATTCGCTATTTCATGTCACATATGATTACGGGTTTAAAAATTATATTTTAGGTAAGTTCAAGTATTGAAATGGTCAAATTATAAATAGAGGTGTAAAAGATTGATAAAAAGTGACAAGTACAGGAACAACGGATGTATTATGCCTTGTATTAATTACAATTACGCATCCACATGTCATTACTTATCCACCATGCATATGTTACTCATCTAATAACAATATATTTGATGTAGGCAATTATTTTTTTATCAGAAAAATGTATTATACAGTCGGAGTATTACAAACTCAGACAGTACTTAGTGACATAAAGAAATAGATAATTTTTGTAAAGGAAATAAGAGATATTGCATTACTTTAAGAAACAATTACATTATCATCCTCGAGAGAACTAGCCACACGGAGAGAAATCCTCCAACAAGAAAACGTCAGCAACCAGAGAGATTGCCCAACTTGCTAAAGCATGAGCAACTTTATTACAGTGCCTCATAACTAAGTGGAACCAAAACTGAAGAAAACATATATAGAGGACAGAAGAAAACATAGGCGACAAAAGAAACAGATAATTAAAGTTTCATGGTATTAGTGTTTCTTTTTAAAATTATTTAATATTATAAGAGTATAAGGCATTTAAAATTTAACTGAAATGATAAAAGTATTTGCTTCTGGGAGAAGATTTGAATTCAAGTCTCATCTCTTACACCATTATGAGATCAATTCTGATGAACACCTAGATTTGTTGGTCATTAAAAATATTAAAAAAATTACTATGGAATAACAGTTCTGACTTTTATAGGAATGCTAAATACCGACATAGTTTAAAAAATGGAGTGTATGAAAAATAGAATTTTTTATGATGATTTTATTGTAAGTATGGGAGCCTCATATCAACATTCTTACAACATGCAATCAAGTGGGAGCCTCATATAGAAGAATGATGGGCATGACTTTCCAAAAATTTTCAAATTACTTTCCAAAATTTTCTGTTATTTCAATTTTGGCCTCATTAATTAAATTTAAAAAGTCCATCAAAAAAAAAATGACTCATAAATTATTATTATTATTATTATTATTTGGCTCATTGATACCAAAACTCACAACATTTTTTATTTTTTGCTTATTTATATCAAACTTTAAAATATAGCAAAATTAATCCAATTTGACATATTATTTGCAATTTTAACACAACTGTAATTTGGTTATAAATTAAAAAATAAAATACATATATGACACTTAAGATGAATTAACTAACATATATTAATAGTCTCACATAAATAGTTTTTACAACTTAAACAAAATTTTCATTCTCATTTGTTATTTTTTAAAATTATTGAGGTTGAAGTCTAATTAACTATTATAATTAGAATTTAAATGATGTAGATGTGGATTTCATAAAAATAGAGATATACGGGTCTCTCAAATCCAATATTTCACCTTACATGAATATTTTACCTTTTTTTATTTTATTTTGACCAAATTACAATTAAAATTTACAAATAATCTGTCAAATTGGAATACTTTAGCTAAATTTTAAAGTTTTGTATAAATTTATAAAAATTAAATTTTGATTTTTAATACCAATATACCTTATTGTTTTATGGTCTTTTGTTGATGAAGTCTTTACGTTAATAGGTAAAAAAAAATAGCCTTTATTAAAAAAAAAAAAAAACATCCTGGCTCCATCAAAGTATATAAGAACCCAAAGGAAAATAGCAATCAAAGTTGATTTATACATATGTTCGTGCTTTATATGATATGTCTTTCATTGTTGGGAATAATATTTGCCATCCGTATATAAGGGGCTACTAGAGCACTTAAGAGCCACATATTGAGCTTAACCACACTAGAAGATAGAATCTTGAAAAGCTCGTCAATTATTAGACGTATAATGTAGGATCGACACAAAAGAGGTATATGTCATGTCCGATCTAGTCATATCTGTGCTGGTTCTTAATTCATATCAAAGATAAGCATACAGCTTCTTCTTAGTCAAAAGATAATTACGTATATGTTCTACATGCCATTGTCTGGCCTCTTGGACTTCAACTTGTGAAAGAATTTTTACACCCAGTTGTGCTGCCTAGGACCTGTAGAGGATCTTTTTAAAAAAGAAAAAATTATTGGGAGGATTTTTTTTTTCAAAAAAAAAAAAAAGAAAAAATTCTTGCAATCTTTTAATTGGCCAGGTAATAATTAACTTATGACCTCCAACTCCACTAAAACTTATTTTATTGTTTAAGTGACAATTTTTAAATTCTTTAAAATAAAATTTTTTAAATTTGAGTCTCATAAATGTTAGAAGAACTTTGCATTCTTATGAAATTTATTGAAATCTAATTTCAAAATAGCCAAAAAATTTATGTAGCTACAAGATATACGGAGGGTATTAAATAAAGAAAAAACTTGAAACATATTTTACATTATGACAACTCCAAATCGAAAAACTCAATTTCTATGTGTTATTTTATTGGGATAAATATAAATTTGATCTCTGTATTTTTATCTTTTGGCAAAATAAGTCATATAATTTTTTTTTTTAACTTTTAAGTATTTTGTATTTTATATTTTTTTATATTTTAGTATCATTCTAACAAATATTGTTTATAATATATACTTTAATGTTAAAGTAATATAGATTTTTAATATTAAAATTATATAATAAGTAATATAGCATTCAACTAACTATAATAAAATCACCATAAATTATGTTTAGATGTATTTTTAATTTTATTATGAATAAAAAGAAATAATTTTTAAAATGAGTCTATAATATTTTTAAAGATAACTAATTGGTTATATTAATCATAAATCATATATAAAATAAATTTATCATTGAAATTTAATATTATATTAATTTTTTCTCATAAAATAATGATGATATTAGTTGATAATAAAGTGTAAAAAAATGAAACATATAGTACTTAATGTCAATCAAAACTTAAATGCGGAAGCGATTAACTTAAAGGATCCTAATAGAAATATTAAATTAACCAAAAACATTAGATCATGGCATAATTATAAAATTGACAGTAAAGTAAAACTTACTTGTAGAATCCATTGCAATAATTGAATATCCCAAAAAAACAAGTAATAATAATATTCTCCAATCCCAATACCGTATAACCTTAAATTAGCCTTGTGATGATATCAAGACTTGTTTGATTCTTGATGAATGAATCAAACCCTTAGAGCAGAGTGTTTTTCTTTTTTTTTTTTTTTAAGAAGAAAACTAATCGTATGT
>CATIWO010229282.1:0-11389 GCA_949673435.1 Macaranga tanarius | reverse complement strand
ATATAATTTTCAACATGTCAAATAGTATAAAAATTTAATAATTTTCAATAGGTTAAATTCAAAATTATAATAAAAAATTTAAAAATTTAATAAATTAAGAAAAATAGAATTACCGACGGATTTTTCCGTCGGTAATTTAGTGAGAAATTAGCGACGGACTCGTTTCCGTCGGTAATTAGCGACGGAAACGAGTCCGTCTCTAATTACCGACGGAATCGTTTCCGTCGGTAATTCCGTCGCTAATTTACCGACGGATTTTCAAAATCCGTCGGTAATAATTAGCGACGAGGATTTTGCCGACGGATTATTTTCCGTCGGTAATTTTATTACCGACGGAATTCAGGGCTTTAGCGACGGAAAAATCCGTCGCTAAAACCCTGTTTTCTAGTAGTGTTATAAACATTATGCGTAACGCCCAGATTCACGACTAGTTTGAGTAAATTGTATTGCCGTCGGTTGCGTTGTTCTTTATTTAATCCATTTTTTATATGCTCACTCATAAATGTTTGACATATGAAATAAAAGAACACATCTAATGATTTAGTATATTAATAAATGGATTTATTATAAAATTTACTATGTTCAAAATAAGGATAAATTCAATAATAAAATCCATTTTACATATGATCAAAATATTAATTATTATACCTTTTTTAGTTTAATCATAATTTAAATTCATAATTTTATAATTTTAAAAATAATGTTACTGAATAAGCAGAAATTTATCCCTCAATTACTCGTTAAGTGACAAAAAATGTGGATATCCAATTGATGAGAGTAAAGATCGATCCTCCGTTTCCCTTCGCTTTCCCCTTTGTGAATGTTGAAAACTAACCACTATGATGAATTCTATTTAAAAAAAAGAAAATTTTATATTTAAACTGAATGTATGATATTTTTTCATTGTTTTTGTATGTAGAAGAAGATAATTATTCCTTGCATAACTCACCACTTATTACTCATCAATTTAATGTAATTTTTTTTATTACCAATAAAAAAAATGCAGTAGTGAATAGATTAGTGGCATTGATGTTCAACTAAGAGAAGCATGAATGTAACTTATAAGGGTGGCATGATTAAGCAATTGAGTGAAATCAACAGCAAGCAACAAAATTTTGTGGCGTGGACTCCTTTTTTTGTTTTCAATGTCCCAAACAAAAAGGGCACACCTAGGAGAAATTTGGGCTTTAGGGTGGGTCACTCTAAAAAAAAGAAAAGGAGGATCCAATGACAGATGTACACATAATAATAATAATTATAATTATAAACCAACAAATATATACATTACGTACGCTATTAGTCAAACCAAATGATATGAGCCATATGCTTTTCAATCAATTTTTTTTTTTTTATTTACCTTTACTCAATAAAGTTGTCTTTTTTACCCCACTACTTTTTTTTTTTTTTTTTTTTTTAAATTGTAGGAAACACACCAAATCACTGTGAGAACACACTCCTTCACTATCATATAGTGTAGATATTTCACAATATGCATAAAATCATTTTGATGTTGAACATGAAATGGAGACAACACCAAATATTAGCTAGGCAATATATATAGATATGTACATATATTAAATATTGTCATTTATGTTATTCTTAATTGATGCTATCATTTACACATAGAGATTTTGTAACTAGAAGTTTAAGTCGTGCTTTGTGATAAAATAATATTATCTAATAGTTTGATTTCGTTCATTGTATATATATGAATAAAAACTTTTAAGAGATTTTGCATTCAAACTCTGGTACAATTATAATTTATAAAACCCTCCGTATTTTCTATTTATAAAACACTTTAAATTAGGTTTCCAAATTCTATTAGAATTTTAGAAAATGGAAAACTTGTTTTTTTTTGAAAATTTTTGGAAAATATGTCATTTGAACAAGTTATTCTATTTTTCATTTTCAATAGAAAAATTTTATGGAAAACACCTCTTGTTTTCCACAAGTAAACAGCCCAAAATGTTTTTGAATTACAAGTTTACAACTTTGCAATAACTAAACATAAAAGAGAAGAAAAACAAATTAAAGTTAAATACACTATAATAGTTTTCAGTTTACAAAACCAAAATTTAACTCAAATTTTTTCCCTACAATGACACCTATATTATAAGAATAATATAAAAACAAAGAACTAAATTTGACCAAGATCCCAACATTCTCAACAATAATTGAAAGCAGCCACTAAAATATTCACATTAAAATCATGAAAATGAAGCCAAAACGACACCGTTGTTTTTGTTATGTTTTTTGGGTTAGGATGGGTAATATGGCGGGATTTGACATGGGTAAAAAGTAAAAAAGAAAAAGGGGAGCGTCGGTGGAGGGTAACCGCAACTTTTATGTTATTGCCAGTTAGAAAGGGAGGGAAGGAAGGGAGTTTTAAAGAGGCAGACCAGAGAATCGCTTTGTATATAAGCCATTGACGACACCTCAATATCTGTATATATACATAAAGAGCTTCAAACAGAGAGCGAGCGAGCGAGCCATAGAGGCTTGGCTTTCTTGAGGCACTCAGCAAAGAGAAAGCCGCGGCCATGTCTGAATCAAAAGATTTCGTTTCTGTCGACATGGAAGAAAAGATCTATCTCGGCGGGAAGGTTTTCATTTTCTTTTAGTTTCTCTTAATATTGCGCGTTATCTGTTTGTATAAATGTTTCTTTCAGCTTCAAACACCTGAAGATGATTTGTTAATTCCTTGCCTATTCAATTCCCAGTTTCTGTTTTTCTTTTTGAAAAAAAAAAAAAAAATTATTCCGCATTTGCCTTAACTCTTATGTGGAATAAAAGCAATTTGGTTTTATTTGTTTTTGGATTTTTGCCTAAATGAAGTGATCGGTTTTTTTTTTTAAAGAAAAGAAAGAATGGAGAAGAAAATTTCTGGGTATGTTTCTAAATTGGGATTTGGTTCAATTAATGTTAGGATTTTGAATAATCTGGTAATAATGATGAATCAGATCCGTGCATTATTTTTTTTCCTTATTTACTAGTTATTTTTATGGTTTTTCACCTACCTCTATCAACATCAATGATTTCCTTCTTTGGACTTAAATTCTTATTCTGGGTATCTTGTGTAGTATTAAGGCGTTTTCTGGCTGTTTCTGTGGATTTAATCAATATCTTGTTTTTGCGCCACTGTTCTTGATCATCCCTTTTCTATAGAAAATGGTATTTATGTTGATGGTTGTTTTTAACGTTATTAGTGATAATTTATGTGCTAATTATTTTATCTAGTTTGTATATTTGTTCATTAAGTGGTTTCTTTTGGTTTCTTTTGTATTTTATAGGGATCAGGTTTTAACTTCTGTTATTATCTCATGTAGTTATGTTGTTGTTGTCGCTGGTTATATTTTTTTTTTTAGTTTTTCAGTTTAATGTTTTTTTATGGGTAAAGAAAGATATTGGATTCATTGGTGAATACATTACTTGGATTGCTATGCAATGTTAGTTGCTGCGCATTCAAGAAACCTTACTCATACTTTTTATTTATTTATTTATTTATTTATTTTTTTTCTTCTTATTGTATTAACATGTCTAGCTGTTAGTTGTTTTTGTCCTTTTTCTTTTTATTCTGTAATAAGTTTTAGGTCAATGTCTTCTTTTAATACTCGAGATTCCATACTTTCTCTTTTGAACTGTCATCCCTTTTTAAGAATGTATAATGATTGAAATCAAGAACCACTTATTTGTTTCATCCACCTTTCTCTGCAAAGTTATACAAATACCGTTTTGCAATCTAGTTTGGCATATGCCCAAACAGGGCTAAGTGCACATGGTGAGCTTTTCTGGAGAATATATTTATCTGGATAAAGCTTGATACTTTATTTACTAAAAAGCTTTATGAGAAGTTAATTATGCCTCTTATTTAACTAAAGTGTTTCTCATTGAGCAAACAATATATTATTAATAACTATAATGGTGATGAAATTACTTTCTGCAACTTTTTGACTGTTGTTAGTTTACTTGCTGAGCTGAGCGTTTTCTTTTTTATAATTTATCTATTTTTTTTATGTGGTCTGTATACTCTTTCAGGAACATCATGTGAAAACTGGCCGTGGTTCTGTATCTGTTATAGTCTACGGGGACCAAGACAAGCCGGCACTGATTACTTATCCTGATTTAGCTTTAAATCGTAAGTGCAGAGTGTCAATTCCTGTAGCTTTCTAAAAGTCCTACTTTATCTAAATGTAACTTATTAGAGGCATCCCCTTTTCCCCCTATAAATTGTTGCGTGTTAGAATTCTAACATGTCTGTGCTCTCTGTTATTTCTGTTTGTTTATCAGACATGTCTTGTTTCCAAGGACTATTTTTTTGTCCTGAAGCGGTTTCTTTGCTGCTTCACAACTTCTGCATTTACCACATTAGTCCCCCTGGACATGAGGTCAGTAAACCAGTTGAATCAAGTGTATCAACATGATAGCTAACTTTTATAACTTATTTCTCTTTTTAACTACATAAGCCATCCTATGACTGGTAAGCTATTCACATTTTCTCTTTTCTGGTACCTGACAAGAGTTCTTACAGTTGGGAGCTGCTCCAATTTGCTCCAGTGAACCTGTGCCCTCTGTTGACGACTTAGCCGATCAAATAATTGAGGTTCTCAATTATTTTGGGTATGTGAATTTTATTTTCTGTTATTGTTAATTTGTGGCATTCAGAACTATTCTATTGATGGTTTGGAGATTGTGGATGTTATCCTATTTCTTGTTGTATTTCAAACTTGTTGTTTGGAAAAAAGTTTATAGCAGTTCATTAGTGATGATGCTAATAAGGTTTCTGTTGGATTGAAAATCTTTTGTTCAGGCTTGGTTCAGTGATGTGCATGGGGGTGACGGCCGGTGCGTACATCCTTACCTTATTTGCCGTATGTTCCTGCCCGGAATGTTTTTATTGATATTTTCTACATTTCTCCCACCACTTATGATTGATCAAGGTTTTGCATCACAGATGAAATATAGAGAGCGTGTTCTTGGGCTGATACTTATCTCTCCGTTGTGCAAAGCACCATCTTGGACTGAATGGTTTTATAACAAGGTTTCTATTCTTAAATGCTGCTGTTATTTATATGAATGTCCACAGTATTTCTTGCCTTGACTGACATCATTTATGTATTATAGATGATGTCAAATTTGCTGTATTTCTATGGTGTGTGTGAATTGCTCAAGGAGTTTTTGCTTCAGCGGTACTTCAGCAAGGTATTGTAGTGCCTCAGTTGTGACAATGCATATTTGTTAGAAGCAATGTATAGCTGGATTTGGTTAGTGATGGGATGGATAATTGTAACAGGAAGTTCGTGGTGGTGTGGAAGTTGCAGAGTCAGACATAGTGCAAGCATGCAGAAAAGTTGGTGCTTAATCATTTTCTTGTTTATCTTATTTGCTTGTGTAGCACATTAGCTTCATCCTAATTTTTCTTTATTATTTCAAGTCACTTTCATGGGTTCTAGAAAGGCAACACTTGTTTAATTCTTTGATCTGCTTGTTGCTTCAGTTGCTTGATGAGAGACAGAGCATAAATGTTTTGCGGTTTCTTCAAGCAATCAATAAGTATGGAACTTTCCAAAAATTATTTATTCACCATTCCTCTATCTGTATAATAGTTAAAATGTTTAAAGTATATCTGTCTTTCCAACCTGCAGAAGACCTGATCTGACCTGTGGACTGAAGAGACTAAGATGTCGCACTCTTATTTTCGTTGGTGATAACTCTCCTTTCCATTCTGAGGCTCTCCACATGACTTCAAAATTGGATAGAAGATATAGTGCCCTGGTTGAGGTATGTAGTGCAGTCTTCAAGAATTTGTATTGATGCTTAGGATGCAAGAGTTTACTTCCACGCATAATTTAATTATTGGCATTTCCTGAACAATTGGTATATTCATGTCGTTTAATCTTTTATGGTAATTTTTTTAGCTTGAAAGTAGATGGTGTGTTCAAATTGTAGTGCTTTTAACCTGTTGACCGCTTGAATTATAATGCAAAAGCTCTTGTGACCGTGCAGGTCCAGGCTTGTGGATCAATGGTAACAG
Organism: Macaranga tanarius; assembly: GCA_949673435.1. NCBI lineage: Eukaryota > Viridiplantae > Streptophyta > Magnoliopsida > Malpighiales > Euphorbiaceae > Macaranga > Macaranga tanarius. Next base: position 5,358 of record CATIWO010229282.1, on the reverse strand, counting down.
AAGAACAGCCGCATGCAATGTTAATCCCTATGGAGTACTTCTTCATGGGGTATGGGTTGTATAGGCCGTGCTACCTCAGTGACAGCCCAAGGAGCCCCCTCAGTCCATCTTGCATCTCACCGGAGCTTCTCTCTCCCGAAAGCATGGGTTTGAAGCTAAAACCAATAAAAACCCGTGTTTAGCTTCTAGTGAAGGAAAATGGTAGAATTCGTTTATTCTCACTTCTGCAAAAATTCAAAAAAATTTATTTTATTTTTTGATTAACTTCATTTCGAAAAGGGTAGGTGAAATTGGAGATGTTGTAGATAGAGAAAAGAATTACTACAGGTGATAATATAGGAACATGACTTGCACTCATTTCTTTTGTAGTGAGCCATAAAAGAGTCAATTGAGCTATCTGTAAATTCTGAAGGGGACTGAAATTTATATATATTGATGACTTTTAATTAATACTGGGGACGTATCCTCCTCAATTATATTCTATTTAATATTTATATTACGTGCTTCCCACATTTTACTTGCATATATGCGTATGCCTTCACTTTTTTTTTTCTTATGTGAGCTGGGAATTTATATTTTTATGGTTGATGTACTACGTATAGATTTTGGCTTCATGGAGAATGCATAATTGGCCTGTTGCCAATCTTTACTTAATATTCTATTTTGGAGACGTGCCCTGCACCTTCGAAAAGGACGACTTTGTGGTGTGGGTGCATTTTATCCAAATCAAGATACAAGATGCTAAAGAGTGAATGGATTTGTACCAAGTCCTTCTATTAAGCATAATACAATATATTTGCATACACTTATATTTATATAAATTTATCACTTTATTTTCTGTATTTTCAATTTTGACAAATTAACAGCTTAATTTGTTTATAACTTATTATATAAATATTTATATTTACATGAATTTGCCACTTTATTCTTTGTATTTAACATAAATTTGTCACTTTACTCCCTGTACTTAGCATAAATTTACCACTTTGTCATTATGTGTATGATGACGTGTTATCCTACCGTCTTTCTAATAATGTACAAAGTAATTATAAGTTATGATTTAAGCAAATTGAGCTGTTTTAGTGACAAAAATGTAAGTAGAAATGTCAAAATAGTAAAAATTATCAAATTTAAGAGACAACATATGTATTATACCTTTAATTTATAACGTAACTTTGCTTATAAAAATTACAAGGTCTTGACTCAATTATCTAAAAGACGAGAGAAATAGCCATTAGCCATGACATGGTTAAGTTCGAATTATAAATCTATGCTTATTTACAACACGAATACATGATCAAGAAAATAATTAAAAAAAATGGAAAAAAAATAAAAAGGATAAAAAAATGTTGTTTTCTTTTCATGCATCTAATCAAACGACTGAGATTATAATTTTTTTTAATTGACTATTCAGTGTTTAATTGACTAAATTCAACATAAGTAGATCCAAGAGAAACAATATATATTTGATGATTTCTTTATAGAAATAATTACAGTTACCCACTTAATTTTTGCTATATTATGCCCTTTGATTTTTCTATTTTTAAAAATATTGTTATCTGTATTTACTTTTAATTAGCAATTGAAATAAAAAGATCAAAAGAATAATTTAAATAATATCAATATAAAATACAATATATACATAATCCTATAAAATTATTTTCAAAAAAAAAAATTGTCTTCCATATTTAAAACATAAAAGAAATTTAGTTTTAAATGCTGAAGGTACTAGAATCACTTCATTTTTTTTTCCAACTTATGCTTGTAGAAACCATGAGGGGTCAAAAGTGACATGTTTTAAATAGAGGGATCAGAGTGCACAATATAACAATTATAAGGGGTTATTTGTAAATTGCAATTATTTATTTTTTCTTTATAACATGCGAGTGATTATTCGCTGCGCATATTTATTTATGTTTGATATTCTTTTTTCGTTTGCTCCATTTGTTTGCCACCGGGAAATTGCTGTACCGGTGGCTGTGAAACCACCACCGCACCAGTAGTGGCGGCGGAAATGGTGCAACCAGTGGTGGTTTTCGATTTTGACAGGACTTTAATCGATGACGATAGCGACAGTTGGGTGGTGACTCAGATGGGACTCACATCATTGTTCAAGGAGCTTCGTTCTACTCTGCCCTGGAATTCTCTCATGGTTTGGGCCTTCACTTTGATGAATTATGATATATTTATGTCAATGATTTGTGTGTTTTCTTGTAAAGCATGCTTGATTTTGATCAAAGATCATATTTTTCATGAGATAATGAAGAATTTTTGTTAACTGGAGACTACTACATTTATAGGATAGGATGATGAGGGAGCTTCATTCACAAGGGAAGACAATTGATGACATTACAGAGTGCTTGAATCGGACTCCGATACACCCACGAGTTATTTCAGCTATAAAATCAGCTCCTGCACTTGGGTTTGTAGTATTGACTATTGAGCTGTGTTCTGTTTAGTTGTTCAGTGGTGTGTGATTAAGGTTTTGATGGCAATGTTATTGTTGCTGTTGTTGTTTTTTCAGATGTGACTTGAGAATAATTAGTGATGCAAATCAGTTTTTCATTGAGAAAATCTTGGATCATCATGGATTGTTGGGATGCTTCTCGCAGATCGTTACAAATCCAAGCTTTGTAGATGATGAAGGAAGGCTTAGGATTTTTCCTTACCATGATTTGAGCTTACCTCCTCATGGTTGCAGTTTGTGCCCTCCAAATTTGTGCAAGGTAAAATTAATTTGTGCCATAATGCTAAGTTTTTTTCCTTTAATGTTTTTTCTTAATATAAACTTTACCAGTTCATGAGCTGAATGATTCGATTAGTTGATTGCTTGATTAGAAACTTGATGTGCATTTTGCATAGTGGCATACTGAATGCCGCGATTGGCCATATATGCAATCCCATGCCTAGTAATTTCTTATAGGATGAATAGGGAAATTGATGCGTGGAGTCATCTAAAGGAGGGAAGGTCCATAAAGTTTTCATTGTTTTCTAAAACGAATTAAACAGAATGTTCTAATGAGTCACAAGCATGCACTTCAATAGACACTGAGATTTGTATAAAGCTGACTAGTTTTTAATAGTAGGTTGACTACTTGGTTTATGATTAAGAGTTTGGTGACAAGGTTGTGCATCCGATGCTTATTCCAATTACATCCTGTTTTGTCCATGGCTAATCCGACAAATCTGCGTACTATTTCAGGTTTAATTCTTTCAATATATCAAACCATGCAGGTTTTGATATCATTTTGACGTGCGTGAAAGAGTAGTTTACTGTCAAAACAATTATAAGAATTTTTACAGCGTGATGTTACATTATTTCCTTTCCTATTATCTGGCCATAATGTGCTGAAACTTTATTTCCGGCTTCAATGCAGGGCCTGATAATTGAGCAAATCTGTGCTTCGACTGCTGAAAATGAGAAGAAAAGATTTATCTATCTTGGAGATGGGAGCGGGGACTTCTGTCCATCTCTGAAACTTGGAGAAGGTGATTATGTGATGCCAAGGAGGAACTATCCCTTATGGAATCGCATTTGCAGCAACCCAACTCTTGTCAAGGCAGAAGTCCATGACTGGAGTAATGGGGAGGAGCTTGGGAAGATTCTTCTTCACTTAATCACCAAAATCTCTGCTGAAGAGAACATCAGGAGTAACAGCAATTCTAATCAATTGAATTCATCAGAATGCAAGATTTCCACCTAAGCAGCACGTCCTCAAACTTTAACTGTTCCTCATTAGCTAGACAAGCAGAATAACATTAACGGTAGAAGAATTTCCATCAATTCAAACAAATTAGTTGTCTTTATGTATCACATTTGAAACCACCTATAGATAAAATCAAGGGAATGGCTTTTTTTTTTTGTTGGGTTCTTAGGGAATGACTTTTCAATTACAGGCTTATAGGGTTGCGTGAATAGGCATATTTATTGAGCTTTTGAATAACAAACAAGGTCCTTTGGGGTGGATTGTTTTGTGTGTAATTGGAAATTGAAAGTGATGAGTGATTAAGAGCAACAACCAGCATAAACAGGCATCTCAGCAGCCTATTTTGAATATTGAATTGGGTGGGTGCTAGTCATCTACCTCGTCACGATCCTTGGCCTGTAGAAGCACTATCATCAGTTTTTGATATAATAATATATGTTATCGTAGTCACAAGAATTTGAACTAAATATGATTAAATTGCATTGAATTGTCCTAAAAGTTGTTTTCTATACACAATCATCACTTTTGTGCATATCTGTATTGACCAAAATTTTTTGACATTTAAAAATCAAGAATTCGGTTTTCAATTAATCAGATATTGAAAAGATTTTTTAAAAAAAGAGGAAAAACTCTGCACAACTAAAATCTTAACCAAATAAGTAAAATTCAGTAACGCTATGTTTGGGACGGGTTTAGGGAAAGGGAAGTAAGGGGATGATGGTTGTTTGGGAAGAAGAAACAGAAGGTGAAGGAGAGGGAAAGATGGAGAAGATGAAACCATCCGTACAAAATTTTGTGTATTTTTTGCTCACCCCGATTTGGGGTGTAAGGATGGTAAAAAGTTGGTTTACTTTTTTTCTTCCAATATTATCCTTACTTATATATTAAAATTCTAAAATTATCTTAACTTCTTAAAATCTAATTTTTGTTCTAAACTTACAGCGATCTTTTTTTGCTTTGCTCTACTTCATCTGGTTGTTGCCTCTTGCTCTTTCAAGCCAGTTACAGAAATTTTTTTTTTTTTTTAACGAAGCCTTTTTCAGATCTTGAGAAGAGATTTATGTAAGTTGCCTCTTTATTTTTATTTGTAATTTTTGTATTATTGTTATTAAATGATTTTAATTTTTCTTTTTATCTCCAACTCTTGTATGTTAGCTTCTTTGTTTTTTTTTTCTATTTTTAGAATTGTTAATTTTTCTAATTAATTTTTATTTTTATTTTTTATTTACAGAGCTAGCCCATCCTTAAGGTTAGTACCCATTTATTTTTGTTTTTATTTTTCTTTTTTATACTAACATCATCAATTTTGTTAATTTATTTTTATAGTTTTTTTTTAGCTAATGTAATATTTACTAATTCTCATATTTTCAATTGTGATATGGTTGAAAAAATACATTATATTTCATGATTTTTGTACACTATTTTTGGTATATAATTTTTTTTTTAGCTAATATAATATTTACTATTTCTCATATTTTTACTTGTGACATGGTTAAAAAAATGCATATGATTTGTACATAATTAGATGATGCTGTGTTGCTCAAAAAAATTTGATAATGTTGTGTATATTTTATAGATAGATGATCAAAATATCAATGGATAAACTTTCATTAAATTACAACGAATGCATCACTTATCAGTAGCTAAAGTT
>CATIWO010229102.1:0-12495 GCA_949673435.1 Macaranga tanarius | reverse complement strand
AAAAAAAAAAACAACTTTATCAAAGACCTGAAACTAATACAAATCAAACCCAAGGGAACAAATGATCATCCAAGAAGCCACCATGCAAGCTCCTATCACACACATGATCAAAAAAAAAAAAGACAAAACCTTCTAAAAAAGATCAATACCCAGACAAAAACCAAATGCACAATCAACATAAAAACCAAGAACAACACCCAATTTTGGAAAGTTACCAAATTTGTAGTTCACTGAAATCTTCCCTAAACCCACCAATTTTCTACAGATTCCACTCTGCATTGTTAAAAATGAGAGAGAAAAAATTAGTACCGGTCCGAAGAAGATGAGATTGATGGATGTAGGCGGACAGCGGCTGCTTGAGATTGATGAGAGGATGAGATGGCGATGGAATAAGATGATCGGAAGAAGAAGAAGAAGAACGAAGAAATGGCGACAGACAAAATGAAGAAAACGAAGAAATTGTATTAGACTGTGGAATGGAATGGATGAGAGGAAGCGGTAGTAAAAAGAAGATGGTGATGATGTTCTATTGTGCAGAGAGAAATGGGTACCGATAAACAAGGGCAATCTTGTGAACTTTCCCTTTTCCTCACCGTTTCTCCCCAAAATGAGGTGAAAGAAAAAGTAGAGAGGCGATATAAAATTTTCACCTCATTTTCTCTCCTCTCTCTTTCCCTCTCCCTTCCCAAACAAGAGAAAATAACCATTCACCCCCTACTTTCTTTCCCTACTCTTTCTCCCCCCTGCTTTTTTTGTTTTCCAAACAAAGGGTTAATGGGGTGGGAGTAAGTGTCTTCATTGCCCCCATCTTAGATCTGTCTATACGGTCCATTTGGACAGGGATAAATTGGAGTTCTTGTCAAGAACATATATTCATGGAACATAGGTAAAGATTATAAATTGGAATATTGCATAACATATTTTTCGAACTTCATACATATGATTGATAATTATATAACTCTTAATTTTGTTGAAAATTTAATAGAATCAAATATATTATATGTGGAGTCGCCTAAGATCTCAAAATTTTAGGATTCATTAAAAATTTAAGAATTTAAACATTAAGTGATTTCATTTGGTTTTTTTTTTTTTTTACTTATGAAAAATTTAAGAATTTAAACAATAAGTGATTTTATTTGGTCTTTTTTTTTTGGACTTATAATATGAAACTCGATATCATTGGGAGATAAAAAAAATTAATTGTTAATTACTAGTAATTAATATTTTAAAAATTATTTTTGTGAATTTTCGCTATAAAATGAGTCCTACAAACCTAAGGCTTTGCTTGGTTGGTGGTAATGGAATGAAATGTAATGAGTAAAGTAATGGAATTAAGAATGCAATGGAATTGAATGTATTTATCATTTCATTATCATGCTTGGTTACATGAGTTTTAAAACAAATGTAATTTAATGAGTATTAAATTCTTATACTTGGTTATACTATTTTTATATAATTGGAAAATGAGAAAAAATAAAGAGAAAATAAAAAAAAGAAAGAAAAAAGAGAGACAAAAAACATAAAGAGAAAATAAAAAATAAAAAATAAAAAAAGAGATAAAAAATAAAGAGAAAAGAAAAATAAAAAATAGGAAAAGAAAAAAAGAGTATAAGAAAAAATAAAAAAAAATAAAAAAAAAGAGGAATAGTAAAAAAATAAAAAAAATAAAAAATAAATTAAAATAAAAAATGGGACATGTAATGAGGAATACATAGATTTTTTAAGGATTGTCAAATACGACTTTAAAAGCAATGAGGATTACTTATGTAATTTCTATTATATTGAAACAAAAAAAAATTTCTCTACCAAGTATAGTAATGAATTATGTAATGTAATAGGTATTCTATTACAATGTCCATTATATCCAACTAAGCAAGGCCTAAATGTGATGGGAGAGATATGTGCGAACATATGTGGAAATTTCAGGAGATTTAATATTTTAAATGAGTTCAATTGTGCATCTTTATCCCTTACGTTTGGAAGATTTTTTCTATAATAACTATAATATCCCTTACGTTTAGAGGATTTTTGCTATAATAACTATAATATTTATGCTTATAGCCAGACACTAGATTCCACAAACTTGTAGGGGGAGAAAATGAGGAGAAATAAAGTAAGGGGAGAGAAAGTGGGGAATGAGATTTTTTATTTTCTCTAGGTTGTTTGGGAAGAATATAAGTGAGGAAGAGAAAATATTTTCTCCCTTGTTTGGGATAAAATATTGATAAGAAGAGAAAGTAATAAAATCATTGAAATGACCATTTTATCCTTATTGTTTATATTATATATTTCTTTTTTGAATATAACAAAAAGAGTTATTTAGTGATTCACTATTTTAAATTCATACATAATCTATTATGTTCATTTTAAAATATTATTTTAAAAAATTAAAAATTTTTATAAATAAATTCACAAAATATGAATTAATATAAATATTGTCAAATAAATTTAATTATAAAAAACTAGCAAAATACATTCTTATTTGATAATACTTTTCTTTTTAAAAAAAGAAAATAATATTAAAAATTCCAAATCATAACTGTGAATTATAAAACAGAAGAAATGGGTACCGGTAGAGATAAAACAGAAGAAAAATATTAGCATAGGTAAAGAAGGGCAGTTTTATAAACTCACCGTCTTTCTTTACCTTTTCTCTTCAAACTGAGGTGAAAGAAAAAGTGAGCCGGATAAACACAATTTTTTCTAAATTTTCTCTCTTCTCTCTTTCCCTCACTCTTCCCAAACAAGTCAAAATTAACTTTCACCTTCTCATTTTTTTCCCTAATCTTTCTCCCCTGCTAAATTGGTTTCCTAACAAAGGGTAATGGTTGAATACAACAAGCAACCACTCATCAGAGTCAAACCCATCAATCTTAAAGCCATTGCGGTAAAAATAATAATAATGCACTTGTCGTTACTTTACAACATTTTATGTTGAAAAATTATAAGAGTCAAAATTATTATAATAGAAGTCAAAGTGGGCAGTACATTCAAAAGAAAGTTCAAATATTTCATCGGGTATATGATTTTTGGGAAAAGGTAAGTGTCGCGGGTTGCGAGGGGGTTGCGAGGTGAACAGTGCCCTCGCAACCCGTGCACTTACCTTTTCCCCCCAAATTAAACTAGCACAAGTAAATGCCCCCAGTATCATGGGAGGCATTTTTGCTAAAAAATTTTGCGATGGGTGTCGCAACATGATTTTTTTACCAGTACAAATTGGGAATCGAATTCTTCGCAATGCTCACAAAAATTTTGGCTCTTAGGCCAAAGCAACACAAGCATTTTATCAGTTATAACAGCTCCGTTTGGCATTGCTTTTGAAGGAGAAAAAAACTAGTTTGAGAAGAAAAATTAATTTTCTTTTAGTGTTTGGTTAAGAACGAAAATGAGTTTTGAAGAATCAAAACTCCTCTTTAAAAAAAGCAAATAAATGGTACTTTTTGAAAAAAGCTGGTTAAAAACAACAATTTTTTATTTTTGATCTCAAAAATACCCTTATTAAATTTTTTGAATTATAATAATACCACTATATAATATTCTTTTATTTTTCTCACTTATTCAATATTTTCCCGACAAATGTGTTATTATGAAAAAAAAAATATACCACGAGGAAGAGAAAATTATGTAAAATTTTATGTCGCAATCCGTTTCGGAAACAGACGTCGAAATAGTAATTTGATGAATAGTACTATTCATACACTATAAAAAAATAGTATTTTTAGAAAAAAAATGTACGTGTGTTATTAAAAATTAATAAGTATTAAAAATAATTTATTAATTATTAACATAAATAAATATCAAAATTACATTTTTTTAAGTATTTATCCTTTTTAGTCATTTCACTTTAAACAACACTTTTACAATAATTTTAACCAAACAGATTTATTATCAAAACAACACTTTTTAGATTTATTACCAAACAGATAAATTGCTTTTTTCATCAGCACTTTTTGAATCATCACTTTTCAAATCAACAGCAATGCCAAACAGGCCCAATGAAAGCTCTAGGATAAAATTATGTATTACACCTTAAATATATGTGTATTTCCCAGTTCGTGCTGGGCTTAATTGCGTTGAGTCTTAATAACACTATTTCCAAACCTATTAAATAAAGTTAAGGAAAGTTTACAAATATAATCAAAATATGGAGGATTTTTTTAAAAAATATGATTGATTTTTTTTTTTCAAACATAGGGTGTTTGACAACAATTCTTTCAAAAATAAAGTTGTTCTTTCACGCACAAACAACAATGTGATAATAATTTCACAACAACAACGACCATACAACTACAAACACAATTACCAATAACTAGAAATAATTTTATTTTTATTTTTTCTTTTTGTTGTTTGGTTGTTGTTGGGTTATTGTTGCTGTTTTTTTATATTTTTTTTAGTTCTTGTTTCATTGTTGTCAAGTTATTATATTTTGTTTGTTATCTCGTTGTTGTTTGGTTTCAGGTTGTTCACCGTGTTTTTTGCTCATTTTATATCTTTTTCTTGAAGTGTTATAAATTATTTTAGTTTACTTATAAATTTATACTATTTAAAAAAGGTTAATTACTATGATATCCTTGAAGTTTGACGTATTATACTACAAAGTACTTGTGTTGTCATTTCTACCATTTTAATTAATTTAAACATTCTTAAGGTTTTAATCTGTGAAATTATTACATTTCTACCATTTATTTTTAAAATTAAATGGACCAATTTGAAAAAATTAAAAGTTCTATTTGGTCCAGAACATATAATATAATTTTAAATTCATCAATTTTTATTAAATTAAATATATATTTTAAAGAATATTACAATATGTATTGTAATATTTATTTTTTATATAATGTAGTATAATAATAAAATCTTTTACAGTGAAAATAAAATATGTTCAACTCCAATTAAATGATTTGAAAGATATATGTGTGTGTTGTTTACAAATCTTTTGGGAATTAGAATGATCAAATTTCATTAAAAAATATATTTCAATATCGAAAACATCATTCAAACGCAGTGCAAATTACAATATATATATATATATGTGTGTACAATTATTTAATCTCAGTAAAAAAATTTATTTCATTACGGCAAACATCATTCGGACGCAGTGACAATTATAAAAATTGAGTTCATATCAACATGATAAACCTTAATTGTTGTGACATTGATTACATAAATTACATCGGTAGGTGCCAATTATGAAATTAAGTACATACCAATATGGTAAACAACTAAAAATAGAGTTTAAAAACAGCTTAAAATAAGGAAAAAACATGGACAACAACTAAAAAATAACCAGAAAACAACATTAGCAACCAAACAATAACCAGACAACAACCAAATTTCAAATAGCACTATTTGCCTCTATTTCAAAAAGCGCCAGCAGAGTACAAAATAACCATTATGTTTGTGCATCACCTCAATAAAATAATCATAAAACAACCAGAAAACATTCAATACTAGGAAAATAGTGTATCAACAGTAGTAAATGAATATTGAATACACACAAAAATATCAACAACAACTCAATAACAACCTGACTAAATAATAAATTAATACATAAATTTAAATTTCTATAATTTTCATTTTGCTGCCAATCAAGAAATACCAAATCATTGAAACTCTTGTTGGCCTATCACTGAAGGACGATATGATGAAAATCACCCATATTCAAAAACACACTTCTGCCGGTCAGAGAACACAATTCAAGTCCTTTATTATTGTAGGAAACAGAAACGAACACGTAAAATTGATAAACCATGGTGCAAAAATATAAATGGCAGATTTTGTTAGCAAGTTACGAAAAGAATATATTTTACTTCGGAGACAACAGTTAGCAAAGACTAAAAGGACTGTGGATTGGACAATAAATGCTCAAAGGAGGCTGCTACTTCTATTCGTGGTGCTATCATATTGATTAAGCTGTCTGTGATTCCTGTGAGAAGGAACATATCTTGAAATAAAACAAATTCAAAAAAATAAATTAACAACAAAAAAAAAAACCATAAATAAAAAAAATTCCAAAACAATCTCAGAATAACCAAATCATAATCTCAAAAAAAAAATGACAACAACCTGAAAACAACCCAATAATAACCTCACAATAACCTAACAACAAACCCAAAACAACATCATAGCAACCTAACGATAACTTGACAATAACTAAAACAAAACTATATATAATTACCAACAACTGCTACATAACAACCATACAACAACCACAACAACAACCTAACAATAACTACACAATAACCATATAATAACCATAACAAAAAACTATATCTTAACAAAACCACGAGCTTTTTTTAACAAAACCTAATTCAAAACTCAATTTCCTCTTCTTTCCAAATCTAACAGCTCTCTTTTTTTCAACACATATAAACAAGAAACAATATTCTTATAATAAAAATAAATCAAAATAAGGAGGACTCTTCATAGGTGCATCTCCTTATCTCTCAAACTCATATCTTCTTATTTCATCCAAGAACTATCCTAAGATGAGTAAAAAAGCACTACATAAGCAAAAATGAATTCTGAAACTGAAGAGAAACATTAAAAACGAAGAGAAAGAATAGAAACTATCACTCCAAAAAAATTGTAAAAATAAAAGTAAAAGAAAATGAAACATTACAAATGAAACACACATTAGTTAAAGTTGAAAAAATAACTCACTGTAATTTTTATATTTTTGGATCAAAATAAGTGAATAATGATATCTTACCTAAAGTTAAAGCTTAGTCGAGTTTGAGTCGAATCAAAATTGGATAAAAACTAATCAATGAATATTCTCTATTTTCCTTCTATATAAATTACATATTAATTGTTAAATAATATGAGTTGATGATTAATTACCTGATGAGAGTCTATTTTATAGGCTAGTACTTGTGTATCAAGAAGACAACTTGGACATGAACCTTATTCCACTCATTGTTAACCTCATCAAGAAAATGGCATACAATTTAGCTGCATCCCATTCATTTATTTATTTTTATGTTAAACTATTAGTATTCAAAACTCATTGACCTCTGACTCAATCGATTTTACCAGAGTATAACTATAAAAGTGGTAAAAATCTTTTAACAACTAATTTAATATGACATATACTACAACTCAAACCTAAAATGTCATTTAAGTGAGAAAATTCCCTTGCTAGCTAATCTCAATAATAGTTACTTATTTATTTATTTTTACTTAGAGTGCTTATGCCTAATTTTTGACTTGGGATCTAAATTACCAATTTAAGCAGTGCTGACCAAGGTTTAGATAAGGACTATTGCCAAAATCTTGTAAAGAATTTAAAGCTAGTCTCATTCACAAAATATGGAATTTGGTATAAGAAGGTAATATTATAGTACTTGAATTATTTTTGTTTTTGTTCATTTATTCTAAAAGTATTAGTGACCATAGCTTAAAAAATAAAGAAGCATGGGAAAACTAGTAAGATTAAGAGCCATTTATGATCATATACATAAGTGTTAACATCAGTACATCGATTGGGCACCAATTTGTTCGCTGTCCTTTTTTTTTTTTTATAGAAAAATGAAGAAACAGTGAAGGGAATACTAGAAGAGCACTTAGGGATATCAAAGTAGCGCTTATAATATTAGAACCCAGTTAGGAGAAAAATGGAATCGCCACTCAATATCACCCAAGAAATTATCTAGTTAGGGACTAGGCAAGCTCAATCCATTACTTGTAACCAAATCCGCCTATGGATAAGATATTTACGTTCAGATGTGATGTCAACAAGAGCATACTCATATAATATAAGGTATCTCTATATTGCCATGCTAAGCATTGTTAGCCCTACTACATTGATATAAAGCTTATTTGGAATATGTACTTACTGATACTCAAGTTATAGCATTCCGCCATAATGAGTATATAATGAAAACCTTTCAATGAAAAATGAACGAAAACTATGGTTAGGGCTCTAAGAGCATGCTTAGACAGTCCTAAAACCATAAAGAGACTATTTTAGCCTTTAAAACCAGTAAAGTTTCTAACTTTATACTAAAAAAAAGTCTGAAAAACATTAAAAGGGACCTTGGAGGCCTGAAAAAACCTAAAAGACCAACCTGCTCTCGAAATGAGCCCGCGCCTTAGGCGGCACATCTAAGGGTGTGAGCCTTTGACCAAAGGCATGCACCTTTGGCTTAAGGCGTGTACCTTTAGTTTCCAAAGGCATATGCCTTTCACTAAAGGCATACGCCTTTGGTTGAGTTGCCTTCCTCTATATAAGCAGCCTTTTGGATAATTTTTTAGACGGACTTTTTTAAAACAACTTGAGGATACTTTGCTAACTTGGAGACCTAAAAACCCATTTTCTTACACTAAACCCATTTTAGTTTCTTCATTTTTAGGATTACCCAAGGATATCCTTGCACCTAACCAAGCTATCGCCTTTGTCAAAGCACGCCTTGAGAGGTACTACACGCTTTTTTCACTTTATTTTGCATTGATTTGGCAAAGGATGACCTAAAAATCTAAACTTTAATACTTTTATAGTCTTTCCCATAAAATGGCCTAACGAAAATTAACTCTGAGGACCCAAAAGATGATTTTGCATGTTTTTTTATTGTAAAAACACATTCTCTTTATTTCTACTCCTTTTTATCTATGGAATTATGTTGTGATTTGTGATGAAAAGTAGTTTGGAATATGAAATGTGATGGAGATGAAGAAGGGGGATTGACCGGGAGTGTTTACTTTATTCTTATGATTAATTTATGGTTTTTATTGCTTATTTGTGTATTTTTGATGCTCTTGAGGGGTCCTGCACACTTGGGTTTATACCCATTTATTTGAATTTTAGAAAGGTTGCATTTTTAACATTTAAAATCATGTTTTTATGTGTTTTGACATCAAGAATGATGTTTCTAGATTAAATTTTACATTTTTATGGCACTTTTAGTATTTTTTTCTCATTTTTGGTGTGAAAGGTAATTTTTGCCTATTTTATTGTATTTTTGAACTAAAGATTGCATCTTTTCCACTTTTTTTTGCATTTTTATTATTTTTGCCATAAATTTTGCATCTTATATGTAAAGATTGCATTTTTATATTATTTTTGGCATTTTTAATGTCTTTTATGTAAAAATTACAATTTTATATCATTTCTAGTATTTTTAGCGCTTTTCGTGTAAAACTTGCATTTTACAAAAATTGCATTTTCATGTCATTTCTAGTATTTTTAGCATCTTTCGTTTAAAATTGCATTTAACATGCCAAGTTTGTATTTTTAGAATAAAAATTGTATTTTTATATCATTTTTAACATTTTATGTGAAAATTATATTTTCATATCAGGTTTGCATTTTTAGTGTAAAAATTGCATTATTAAGCCATTTCTTCTATTAGCCATTTTTTGTTTTAAAATCACAATTTTCATTTCAAGATTGTACCTTTAGGGCAAAGTTTGCATTTTTACATCATTATTGGCATTTTCATAATTTTTCATGTAAAAATCATATTTTTCACATAAAAGTTGCATTTTTAGGATAAAGATTGCACCTTTATATGTTTTCTTGCACTTTTTTTACCTGTGTAAAAATTATCTTGTTCATATAAAAATTGCATCTCTACGTTATAGGTCTTATTTTTACTTTATTTCTTATATTTTTGTCATTCTTATGTGAAAATCACATCTTTTATGTCAAAATTACATTTTTAGATTAAAAGTTGTATCTTTATTTCATTTGTTGCATTTTCATGCTTTTCATGTAAAAATCATATCTTTAGGCCGAGTTCCACATTTTGCATCATCTCTTGTATTTTCGCTTAAAGATCATATTTTTCATGTAGATAGTTATTTTAACTAAAGTTCATATTTTCATTCTCATTCTTTACATTTTCATCACTCATTTAGCATAAAATTTATAAAATTTAGGCCTTTTCATCATCTTGAGTATTTTCATTTAATTTTGAACTTTAAAAAATTGCAATGTGTATTTAAAGTTTGCATCTTTGTTGTAAAAACTCATATTTTCGTGACATCATTATCATAAATATCCTATTTAGTTCATAACATTAAAAGAATTCATTTTTGCATTACAAAAAATCAATTTGACATCATCTTTTCGTTTCTAATTAACTTTTGCATTAAATATTTAATTTCGGCATTTAGTGCATATTTTGTTCATTTTTATTAAGAGTTACACTTTTTGAATTTTGCACTCCTACAATGTATAGCTTGGACCCCTATTCATATTTTCGGGTCCTTTGTATTTTTTATTTTATTTGATTATTTATTCGCTTACTAAATTGAATTGCGCATTTATTTATTCAATATATAATTCCATGCTTTTATTTGATTAATACTATGAGATGAATAGGATGGTTTGTGGATTGGATGTATGATGTGGATGAACAGTTCAAGCATGATCTTTAGATCTACGATTAAATTTATTTTTCTCACCTTTTTATCTTTTGGATGTATTTATTAGGTTTGATCAAAGCCTTATATTCTTAATCTCTTTCCCCGTTACCTTTTATATTGTGGTGAATGGCTATTTGCGTATATTATGTGCTTATTTTGAATGCTGTAGATGTTTGCATTAGATGTGCCATTATGAAACTGAAACTAAAGTGACGTGACAAGTGTCTAGATGTTGTATAAGTTCTCCATCCACCCTCTTGAAAGGTGTATTCGGCCTAATCTAGAGCCACAGTTGCAAACCACCTATAGTGCCCAGTAAAAACTGGCTCACTCACAGTGGCGAATTTGTTGGGGAGCAAAAAGAAGTGATAAATTTTAAAATTGGATGTTTCTCATTATACACCTTTATTATGCTTTCCTTCATAATAGCATTCTGCATTTCACTACACTTTACACACTTACACCCTTGGTCCCTCTTTACTCGATGGTATTGGATTATGAGCTCATTTGATTCCACTCGAGTTTTGGGGTGATTAGTCTAGTATAATCACCTTTAGCTTTTACTCGGTCTTCGAGTAAGTAAAAGATACCAGACTTACCTAACTAGGGCTAGTAATCAAAGTCAATAATGGGGGTATCTAGCTATAGGAAACCTTAACCATTCACTCTGACTCAGCCTATGTAGATAAACTAGTAGCAACTTTCCCTAGGATTCCACCAAGCTTTTACATACTAACCAAACCAAAACTCTGCTCATTTTTTTAAAAGAATTTTAATGGATTGTTCATTTTCTATTATCGTTATTGCTTTACTTTAGGGTTGTTGGGACTGTGTGAAATACGCCCGATGCTAGGTATCTGTTGTGATGCTTGCGAACTTTGTATGCTCATACATGTGAGGAATGCAAAAATCATGCGTGACCAGGTACCGTTGTATTGCTCACATGGACCCGACGAGTATATTGTACTGTGATGATAATATCAAAGCATGAGCATTATTTGTTACTTTTTGAATAATGGTGCCAAGGTTGAGGTTTTTTGTTTGGATGGTTTGGTCTGTTCTAAAAGCAATAAATGACTCACTTTTGGTTAAAACCATGAATACTCTGTTGTGATCATGTTATGCCATCTAGAAATGTATATATGAATACCCACTATGACACCTGCAGAACTTGATTAACTCAGGCTATGCAAAAATTCACACATAGATCAACCCTTTTTATTATTGAAAGGAATCAAGCTATTCAACTACAAGCAGTGGAAGCATTAGCCTGAAAAGGGTGAAATTTAAAAATTTCACTTGCATAGTTCTTCATCAAATGAAGAATTCCAATCCCCAAGATCCAATTTGCAATTAACACATAGCTAAAATCAAACACATCATTCATACAAACATAACCACATATGAGTTTAAGTTCAAAGAAACTCACAAACTCCTTAAGTTTGAAGAAGACCACAATAGTTTCTCCAAGGCTTGTGTAGATGATTCAACTCTTGAATCACATGCCCTAGTCATCCAAGTGTGTGACCTCTAGCTTGAAACACCAAGCTCCCACCAAGTCACCTTTCTTGCCTAGATCAAGATAGAAGCAAGTTTCCTCTCAAGTGACCATCACAAAAGGCTTGCTCTAAATTAATCTTCCTAGCAAAAACACTTAAGGATGTTGTGTTGTTTTTGTTTGGTTGATTGGTTGCTCTTAGTTTTTGTCCAACAAAAACTTGCTCTCCCTCTTTCTTAAGCAAAACGCTCCAAGCTCTTAAGCTTAACCAAGAAGATGAACATTAGTTAATTGGATATCGACCAAAACACTAAAGACAAAATTAAGTGTAGAGATTGCCACCTCACCATGACATCACTATGACATCATGCATGACATCATCCATGACATCATCATGACATCATCCATGACATCATCGGTCCCACCATATGACATTATCATGACATCATCGATGACATCATCATGACACTTGTCATTTAGTACCAATAGACATTTGACAAGTGGCCTATACAAGTGTCCAAAGAAGAAGTAGACAACACATCCAATGTATTTGTACACATACCTCTTTTATACTTGTATAATACATCAACCAAATCTCTACATCAATCTAATGGGCTTGGGCTTGCCAT
>CATIWO010229099.1:0-13615 GCA_949673435.1 Macaranga tanarius | reverse complement strand
TTATATAACTAAAAAAATATTTTTTATTTATAATTTTAATATTTATATATAATTTTTTCTAATTAATATATTTTATTTAATATTTTTACAATAAATATATATTTAAGTCGGTCGGTTCGGTTATTTTAGGTTTTTCAAATTAAAAACCGAACCGAATCAGTCGGTTATATATTGTCAAAAATCAAACCAAACCTATATATAACTGAACCAAACCGGTTGGTTCGATTCATTGGTTCGGTTCATCAATTTGTTTTTTTGCTCACCCCTACACGTGGCAATCAGGGATTGGACAACCTGGTAGTTTTAGGTCCACGTCAGCTCCAGCTCATCGTCGTCGGCCGGAAAATGATTCTGGGTACTTTAGTGAAATCTTAACAAAATGTTGGTCATTTTTGTGAAATGTTTTGAAAGTTAGATACTTTGATGATACTTTAACAAAAAGTTAGGTACCGTGAGTGAAAATTATCCGTTCTTAATAGCACCACTCTTTCGTTATATTATGTTTACTTAGACAAATATTTCTAAAGTTGGTCGCATATATGTGTATGACAAAATGACATCATATCATGTAGTGCACAACAATTGTTCATACGTCGTTAATCATAACGTAGAAACATATTTCTTTTTTTTTTAAAAAAGAAAAATTTAATGGAAATTAACTACTATTGAAATGATATATAAATATCTAAATGTTTGATACATGCAAAAAGTTTATGGACGGAAAATGCTATTACTGGATTTAAATATGGCTTCCTATAATATTACAAATATATTTTTGGTTTAATATATTTGTAGCACGTTAAACTTGACACATTTTACTCATTTAACTTACAAAGTGATAATTCTATTATTTTAATTTACTAAAAGCATCTCTTATAAAAACTTTTTATCTAGTTTAGGTGTCTAAATAAATTTATTTCAATTTGCAAAAAAAAAAAAATTATTTAAATACTCCAAATAATATGAAAAGTGTCCATAAATTTCATTTTTAACAAATTCAACAATTTAAATGATATGTTTTTAGTCAATGAGACAAACTGCGTTGTACATATATTACACCTATTTATGTATACACTTACATCATTTTTATACATGTAATCTCCTGAACTTAATTCTCTCCCCTTGCTCCTATTATTTCTCATAATAATTCTATAAATATGACTGTTTCAAAATTTTAGTAAATTCTCAGGTTACGTTATGACTTATGATACAAAATTACAAATACACAATCTGATGCATGTGTAGTGTATTATTATTCTGAGCAGTGTTGACTTTTGGTTACGTACCAGCCACCCGTCGCTCATTCTTTGGCCAGTCAGCCAGTGTATTAACGCCTCGAAAACGACACAGTAACAATTCACAAAACGCACTGTTTCCGCTACAGCTACGCTTAAAACGCCGGCGTTTCTTAAAAGTGCGCATAATTTTTTTGGGAGAAATGGAAATTTAAAAAAAAAAAGAATATTCCCATTTTTAGGTTTTAGCAGCGGCAGTGACAGTAAAATCAACTGTAAAAAACAGTAAAAAAAAAAAAAAAAGGTAAATCAGATCCAAGCCTGCGTACATTTAAAGTGGCGCTGTTTATCATACACATTCTCAAACCCTAACAAATCATTTTCACTCTCTATCTCTATTGAAGCCGTAGCCGATGGCTTCACGCAGACTCTTATCCACTCTTCTCCGATCATCCTCCCGCCGATCACTCTCCAAATCTCCCGTCTCCAACCCAAACCCCAAACTCTCCTCTCCATCTCCGATCTCCACGCGCCGCGCGTCTCCCTATGCTTACCTCCTGACCCGCTCATCTGAGTATGCGACTTCCGCCGCAGCTTCCGCTGCTTCTCCGCCGCAATCGCCTTCTGTTTCTGAAGCGAAGAAGGGTGGCGGTAAGATCACCGATGAGTTCACCGGAAAAGGTGCGATCGGTCAGGTTTGTCAGGTGATCGGTGCTGTTGTTGATGTTAGATTTGCTGAAGGTTTGCCTCCGATTTTGACGGCGCTTGAAGTGCTTGATCATTCGATCCGGTTGGTGCTTGAAGTGGCCCAGCATTTGGGTGAGAATATGGTTAGGACTATTGCTATGGATGGTACTGAAGGTTTAGTTAGAGGTCAGAGTGTTCTTAACACTGGCTCACCCATCAAAGTAAGTTTCTTTTTTTTTTGTTTTATTAAATTTTTTAATTTATTTATTTTGATTTGATGGTATTTGATTAGAAATTTCCGATCTTTTGATGTTGTTTGGTTGTTTCAATTAGGATCCTTTTTGTTCCTTTTAGATCTGGATGCCAAGGAAATGTGAGGGCTTTATGCTTCTTATCCTTTCATTTTTAGAGACTTTGAATTTACTTTGGAGTGGACTGCTTGTGTATGACTGTGTTTTTGTGATAAGTGTGTTGTCTGAGTGTTGGAATGTCTTTTTTTTTTTTTCTCTTTGGCAATGCTGGATTCTAAAGCTTGTATCTTTTTTTATGCTGTTGTAATTGTTGTTTTTATGTTTGGATAAGCATATTGTTTCCTCAATGCTGATTAATTTTGCATTAGTTGCGGGTTTTGAGCAAAATTTACTAATTGGTTTTTTTATTCAAGGTTTCTTGCGCTAAATTGGCCATTTAAATGTTTTTGCGTTTGATTTTTTTATGGTTAAAGCGAAAGCTGATTTTTTTTTGATAGGTGCCTGTGGGTAGGGCTACCCTTGGTCGTATCATTAACGTTATTGGAGAGCCAATTGATGAGAAGGGAGATCTCAGTAAGAAATCTGTTACTTGCTGAACTTATTGGATGGACTTGTATTTTACAAAGTTCTAAAGCTGTGTTTTCATGTTCTGTCAGAGACCGATCACTACTTACCCATCCACAGAGAAGCTCCAGCTTTTGTTGACCAAGCTACCGAGCAGCAAATCCTTGTGACTGGTATTAAGGTATTAGTCTTATTCCTAATTATAGGCTGAAATTACATTTTGTTTAGCTCACTGCTTTTAAAGCTTGACTAAATGTTATCCTTTTTTTTTTTGTTTTCTTTAACTTTAAAGCTTGATTTGTTTTATTGCTTTCTTTCTGTACTACCTGCAGGTTGTTGATCTTCTTGCACCATACCAAAGGGGAGGAAAGATTGGATTGTTTGGTGGTGCCGGTGTAGGAAAAACTGTGCTTATTATGGAACTTATCAACAACGTTGCAAAAGCTCATGGTTGGTTATACTCCAACAGCTTTGCTGCTGTCTCATTCGCTTCTTTTCCCCTCTTTTGTTGAAAGTTTCTTGGCTTTTGTGATCAGGTGGTTTCTCCGTGTTTGCTGGTGTCGGAGAGCGTACCCGTGAGGGTAATGACTTGTACAGGGAAATGATTGAGAGTGGTGTCATTAAGCTAGGGGACAAGCAGGTCAAATTAATTCTTTGATCCACAATTTTCTGTAGTTAACATTTACACATCAGATTGTCATGCTTTGCAGTTTTCTGTTTCTTGTATAGGCTGAAAGCAAATGTGCACTTGTATATGGTCAAATGAATGAACCCCCTGGTGCTCGTGCCCGTGTTGGTCTGACTGGGCTCACTGTTGCAGAGCACTTCCGGGATGCTGAAGGACAAGATGTGCTTCTCTTTATTGACAATATTTTCCGCTTCACCCAGGTGTTTCTTTGTGTCAATGGTTTTCTGTAGTCACTTTAGTTTTTATTTACATTGCCGGTGCTGAAAATGCTCTATGCTCCTTTCCGCTTGCAGGCCAACTCAGAAGTGTCTGCCTTGCTTGGTCGTATCCCATCTGCTGTCGGTTACCAACCAACTTTGGCTACCGATCTTGGAGGTCTTCAAGAGCGTATTACAACCACCAAGAAAGGTTCCATCACTTCTGTCCAGGCTATTTATGTGCCTGCTGATGACTTGACTGATCCTGCTCCTGCTACTACCTTTGCTCACTTGGATGCCACTACTGTGTTGTCACGACAGGTATGGCTATTTTTAATATCTGTAATAATAGGCATAGGATTTGTGATACTTGTCCCATCTCTTAAATTCTTTTCTGCCATTTTTATGTTGCAGATTTCTGAGTTGGGTATCTATCCTGCTGTGGATCCCCTTGATTCTACATCTCGTATGCTTTCTCCTCATATTTTGGGTGAGGAACACTACAATACTGCTCGTGATGTGCAGAAGCTTCTTCAGAACTATAAGAATCTGCAAGATATCATTGCCATTTTGGGAATGGATGAGCTTAGTGAAGATGACAAGTTGACAGTTGCTCGTGCTCGTAAAATCCAGAGGTTCCTGAGCCAGCCTTTCCATGTTGCAGAAGTTTTCACTGGTGCCCCTGGAAAGTATGTTGAGTTGAAAGAGAGCATTTCCAGCTTCCAGGTACTTACTTCACTACTCTTCTCTCTCCCTTATTTCTTCACTTAAATTGCAAAATGAAAATCTCATACTTTGTTCTCATGTAGCTTAATTTCATTATGTAGTTGCTTCATTTATAAACCTGGACGTTTTAGTACTTATGGTGGTGGAATTTTCATTAAAGCTGACCATGTGCATGTGGCTTTTGATATTTTTTTTGGGATTATTCTTTTTTGGTCAATTCATTCACTTGTATGTGGACTTGGGATAATACCAGGCATGCAAATTCTACTTTCCTTCTGCCTTGGAAGTTTTTTTTTTTATTTTAGCTGTTATCAGGTTGAAACATTTTAATGAATGAGGTAATTGTTGAGAGGATTTGACATCAAGTTTTTTAGAATCTTGCTGATGAATACAATTTTTTATTTATTCTGAAGGAATGGAACATGTGCATGGTTGTATCCTTTGACATCATATGTCTTGTTTGGAGATGTCATATGATTGTGAATCATTAATGAACTTAATTTTTGTTTTGCTAGGGTGTATTGGATGGAAAATATGATGACCTTTCAGAACAGTCATTTTACATGGTTGGAGGCATTGATGAGGTCATTGCTAAGGCTGAAAAGATTGCAAAGGAGTCTGCATCCTAAACAATCACCAACTTTTTCTTCAGTATTTTGTTCCCTTGTACTGATAATTGCGAAAATCAGAAATAATTTAGGTGATGTTGGTAATGCCAGCAACAGGATGTTGATTTTTTGAGATGGAATGTGTCGGATTATCAATTTCTGGGTTTTTTTCTTTTTTTAAATGTTATTGCAGAGAGTGAAAGAGGGAATAGAACTGGGGACTGTCCTGCCAAGCCCCTCTTTTTTCTTGCTATCCAATAAGGGGAAAAAAGGAAGGCGGACATGTATATTTTTCCTATTTACCTTGAGAACATGAAATGTCACAATGATCACTTTGAAATCATCTCTAACTTGTTTTTTGAGTTCCCATGTAGAGTATCTTGTATCCAGTGATTGCACTGGCCTTAGCTGTGCATGGGTAAACGACAGCTGTCATTGGTAACAAGTGGTCTGTTGCTTGTTGAGATGGGAGCGAGTATGTTGAAGAGTTGGGATGTATGCAATTTAGTTGGCCTGATACTAGTAGGATATGTTATTCATGAACCTTGGAATGAATTTTAATTGGCTATGTCATCTAGTGTTATATATTCAAGGTGCTTTAGCCAGAGATATGTAACTTAAAATGTGCAGTGCATCAAAATGTGTCTTGGAGTTGGAGATTAGCAGTGTGCAGTGCAGCTATGTAAAAGAGGCAACCAGTCTAAATCTGAACGTTAAACGGGTTCTGCAGAGAGTGTTCAAAGAGATGAGCAGTGGTGAATGTGGGAAGCCAAGTAAATTGTCCTGGAGATGAGCAATGAGAGTTCTTTTCTGGTGCGTAATGTTGGAAGAGATGAGCAGTGGGAGGCTAAGTAATTGTACTGTGTCTCGGAGATTAGTATTTAGCAGCGAGTGAAAGCCAAGTAAACAGAGGGGAAAATAGGCAACGAAATTCATTTGGCAGCTGAATGCGAAATGTTCCATGAGCTATAATTTAGTTTGAACATGAAAATTCAAGCCTATAAACTTGAGAATATGGGATATAATGAAAATTTAACCTTATAACTTAATTTGAAGATACGGACTATTACATAAAATTGCACTGCTTCAGATAATTACACACAATTGTTAGAATTAAAAAAAAAAAAAACATTTTCTAACATTTTACTTGCCATGGGGTAATGTAAAAGTGTAACTTAACCTACATTATCCTCCAAATTAACAGGACTACCCAATTCCACGACACGTGGACCATTTCCGACCCATTTTCGTTTACATGAAGCGCCACCTCATCACCACCTCCACAGCCCCCGGCCGCCATTGCGACGACTCCGTCTCAAATACCTTCCAAATAGCTCCAAATCAAAACCATGTCTATCGCTCTCTCTCCGCCTCCCCTATCTCTCCCCCATGCGTACAATACCCTTCCCATGTCTATCCTACGCCGCCTAGCTCCACGTCACCTCCCCTTAAACCTCAACCGTCTCAACAAACGCCGCGCAGCCTCTGTCGCCGCCGCCGCCGCCGTTCGGCAAGACACTACTCTCTGGTCCCACGCTCCGCTTTCCTTAATCGAGCCTGCAGCCGAATCTCTCTTCCACGTTACAGTCGACGTCTCTGACTCGCCTGACATCGTTTCTTCTCACACGCGCGCCGGCCAGTACCTCCAGCTTCGCATTCCGGACGTGGAGAAACCTTCGTTCCTTGCCATCGCGTCGCCTCCGTCGTACGCCGCCGCAAAAGGCGCATTCGAGTTTTTAGTAAAGACGGTTCCTGGCTCAACCGCAGAGATTTTGTGTAGTCTAAAGAAAGGAGATGTGGTTGAATTAAGCCAAGCGATGGGACGAGGTTTTGACATAGATCAAATCGAGCCGCCGGAGAAGTTCTCTGCGGTTCTGATTTTCGCTACTGGATCTGGAATTAGGTATTTAAAAATTATTGTTTATGGAAATGCTAAATTATGGGAATTTTCTTTTGATGTATTGTTTTTATATCTAATTTCTCCATTGCAGTCCAATTCGATCTCTTATTGAGTCGGGGTTTAGTGCCGATAGAAGATCTGATGTGAGGCTGTTTTATGGGGCAAGAAACCTCAAGAGAATGGCTTACCAGGTTTTATTGGTCTTTCATCCATCACAGTTTCCTTTCTGTCCTCCCATGGAATTAAGAATTTAGAATGTATTGCCTGCTTATGCTGAATAGAGTTGGTTCTGAACCTTTTGTGTTTCCCCTCTTGTAGGAT
Source organism: Macaranga tanarius (assembly GCA_949673435.1). Taxonomy (NCBI): domain Eukaryota; kingdom Viridiplantae; phylum Streptophyta; class Magnoliopsida; order Malpighiales; family Euphorbiaceae; genus Macaranga; species Macaranga tanarius. The sequence continues at coordinate 6,438 of CATIWO010229099.1, read as the reverse complement.
AGGTTTAAAGATTGGGAATCTTCTGGTGTTAAGATAGTGCCGGTACTATCACAGCCAGACGGTAGCTGGACAGGTAAAAGTGGCTATGTACAGGTGCCTCCTTTTTCTTTTTCTCTTCTTTTTACATAACTTTTAAATTTAATCCCAGAAAATTAGGTTCGCATCTCTTTCCACCATTTCTCTTCTCAGGCTGCTTTTACAAGGTCCATGCAAATTGATAACCCCAAAGCCACTGGTGCTGTGCTGTGTGGGCAGAAACAGATGGCTGAGGTTTGTTGCTGCCTTTGTTTCCGTTTTATTTGTCGCTGGTTTTATTTTGTTGACGTTCAACTAAAATTGGGCGCCATAAAGGCACAGATCCAATTAGATAAAGATGTGCAGCTTATATGCAGACCACCTACTATTAATTATGTCAGAGACTGCACAACTGTAGTACGTTGTGCAGTTAATAAGAACTGCATGGTTTAACCCATCTATCAAAATTCACACCTGCAAGACCTCCATCCCTCCTTCCCTAACCCAACAATGCAAAATTGTGAATGAGCAAGAGAAGAACATGTTCTCTTATACAGGTTCTCAAGTAGTTGTCTGGAAGAAAAAAAAAAATAAAAATCCCATGCTGTTTTTATTCTCCCTCACGACATTCTGGGGGAGTTCATAGTTTCATCCTTTTATGAAGTATTAATTATGTTATTCTCTTTGGAAATTCCATGACATGCCATAAAGCAAGAAGAAAAATTTTAGGTCTAAAGGGTGGCATTGTAGAATGTAGATGATGGGTATTTAAATTTATTATGTTAACACACTCAATCTTAGGCACTACATGCATAAAAATGAATCCAAGAAGTTCTCATTTGGAAAGATGACATGAATTCAGCAAACAATTCCAGTCAGAGGTGGGTTCACCAGAAGAAAGGATTCAGCATTCCTTAAGAATAAGGACATATAAAGCTAGAAAAGAACTAAAATCGATCTACATTCTCTGCTTCTCTTTCTCTGAAACTCTTGCCTTTCTCTTTCGAGGCATATGCACTTGCAACAATATGATCTGCTGCGTTTTGTACATGCATAAGTTGCATGGAATTAAAATTATCGAATACTAGGACATGACTTACAGAGCAAAGAGTAGATCCAAAAGAAAGTCTTTGATATGCATTAGAGATGGAAAAAGATGATCAGTCTCTAAAGATGATTTTGTAAGTTGCGATTTGAATTTATTATTCTGGCATGTGAGTATCATACGGTCCATGTCCTTTTGATCAATTAGCTTATGGCTCTGAATTGTTGCCATGGAATGTTAGTCAAACAAAACCTGAGTAGTTTTATAAACCCTCCTTGTTATGTTCCAAAGCGAGCTGTTGTGTTGAGCAGGCAAAATAGATTTGACATTTTGCCAAATGAGAGGAAGAAAAATCAGTATTTATATAGCGTGATGTTGTGAACTAGTAGAAAGCTGCACTTAGCCAATGAATGGGCAAACTCCAGTTTTAGATCATTATTACTGAATTTATGTGAGGGATTGCACTAACTTTAGATTCTGTTGTGCAGGAAGTAACATCGATTCTTGTGGAAGAGGGAGTCTCAAGTGAGAAAATACTAAAGAACTTCTGATATATCACAAATGAGGTCCATATTGTTGTAGTATTATTTATTGAGCAACTGGTAATGATTCTTTTGTCTCGCAGCCAAGGATGGAATTCGTTGCTTGGCAAATAAAAACCAATTTTGGACTTTTGAGCATTCTATCTGTATGATGAAGTTTACAGTTTTATACCAGCTAAATTATAGGATTGATTCAGTAGTATTGTAGGATTTCAGCTTTGTCTCAAATGATACAAAGCATGCTAATGGGCACCCTTTCTGTTTGATGAGCTGTATGATCCTTTTACTTTCCAAATCAGGCATGGAATTGGGAAGGCAATAGACCTAGAAGCTGTAGTAATCTAACAACCAGTCTCCTGAATTCCAATCCAAAGGATTTTTGTAGTGCTTTTTAAGAGCATAGACTGCATAATCCTGTAAACGTTTTCAATGCATATGGTTGAAGGCCTTTAAAATTTTACATTCCATATGATTCTGTTATAATTGACCATTGTATAAATTTCTCAAATTGTTAACAAGCCAATGTTGTGATTCCATAATCAAAGCTAGCTGCCACTTGTAAGAGTTGGAATGCACTGCATAAATACTCTCTTAACACACTAAGATGTTTCGCATTTCCCGAAACCTGATAAACCGTTTTCATGAAATTTTAATCGATTTGAAATTCAGTCAGACAACAAACAAGTTTTTAGCAGTTAGAACAACTTTCATCAACCATCCAGTTTTGTTCTACCAACCAATCACAAGAGAAACAACGCAGTAGAAAGAAATCGAATGAACCCTAGTTATTCTGCCCATCATAAATTTCAATATTCTTGTTCTCAATCATCATTTTGCCGGACCGCTCAGCATTATCCCATTGCCTTCTTTAGGAAGCTGGGATGGATGGCCATCCTTATCAGAATGTGAGTGACATTTTTCCTCGTTGGAACGAAGGTGTCGGCACTGGTGTTGATTATTGTTGGAATGAGGGTGTCGGCACTGGTGTTGATTATTGTGGTGATGGTCTGATCTTTTGTGCTTTGATCTTTTACCTCGTTCGTCACTGTTATCATCTGACGACTTTCCTAGAGATCTGTTCCTTCTATCAGACCTGTGACCATCAGAATCAGATGACCCTGAATCTACACTATGGGATCGCTGAATATGTTTATGATGTTTTGCATGGCTTTTCCTGTCATCACTAGAGAAATCTGAAGCATTTGACTCTGATCTGCGATGACGTTTGTGGTGTTTCGAATGACTTCTTCTCTTAATAGCACCATTATCCTCATCACTAGAAGAATCTGAACCACTGGATAGTGATTGCCGGTGCCGTCGGTGATTCCTTGCATGTCTTCTCCTTTCAGCATCATCATCACTTGAAATATCAGAGTCACTGGAACCTGATCTTGAATTGTGATGCCTATGTCTCCGATGGTTTCTCTTTTTCCTCTTCCTTTCTTCTTCATAATCACTTTCAAAACCATCACTGCTCTCATCACTTGAATCTACAGACCTTCTTTTTGGCTTCCGCTTGGATTTTTTTTCTCTCCTCTTCTCATTGTCACCTGAATCAGGGTGTACATGCTTTCTGCGTTTCTTGTGGGTTCTTTTCCTAGACTTCCTCTCATCATCACTGTCACTATCACTATCAGTGTCAGACTTTGAGACAGATCTTCTTTTGTGCTTCGCAGTCTTCATTTTCCTCTCGTTGGCTTCAGCATCAGCCTTTGCCTTTGCAGCAGCTTCTAATTTTTGCTCCCATTTCAAAGGGGCTTCTTTCCTCTCCAAAGCTCTCTTCTTTTTCTCCTCGACCAACTGGATAAACTTCTTGCAGTCCATTTATATACAAAAACAAGCTCAATACCTGCATTTTGGTATGATGATGACCAGAAGTACATCTCACAGAAGAGAAAAAACAATGTTAGTTCTACCATCAACAAATCGAAAACACATAAAACGTGCATCCACAATTACAATTAATAAATGAACAATTTTATGTGCATCATATATGCATATATGATGACGAATCAAGGTATGCACTTAAATGTATGCTGAGAAGAAAACGAAAAAAAAAAAAAAAAAAAAGAACATAGTGGCATCCGGTATTTCTACTTTGAATTAAAAAAAACAGTAATTAATATCCCAACAAAGTTCAGCAATTAATACAGGTTACCTAAATAAAGGGTCTAAACTCTAAGAGGAGTATATAATCAATCCATTGGAATTGGAATGAATGGATCAATGCAAAGAAAAACTACCATAGTTATGGAGCTTCTGATGGACCAAAATACTCCCTAGATTGTCACACCCTTAATGCAACTTCATGACAATATACTACTACAACAACTACTACCTAAATGCTACGACAGCTCTTCTACACAAGGCCATCAAACAATTACAATCCTGTTTTAGCAACCAAAGAGTAGTAAATGCCATAAATGATTCAGAAAACACATGATGAATATGCTATATGTAAAATGATGGGATGATAAGAAGAAAAGATGCAAACTATATCGAAAAATACTGAGGAATAAATGAATTTGGGCCAACTTTCTTACCTTATTTGGGAACCAAAAAACACCTCCCTCTAAAGCTTCAATTAAGTAGCCTCCACCACAGCTACGATGCCAAATCTGCAAAGTTTATAACCAACCTATAAATTTTTATTTGGAGTTAAAATAAAACTTAAAATAACCCGAAATCCAGGCGGAAAAAAACAAATACCAAGTCAAAATTCAAGATAATAATCTAGCAATAACTAAACCCAATTGCTCATATACTAAATATTACTTAGCTATAGTCAAAATTGCACATTAATTCTGCAATAATCCACTGACACCAAACAATAACCATTCAACAAAAAAAATCCAACAACAAACCCCAATTCAGTTTCTAAAGAAAAAAAAAACAACTTTATTGATTTAAATGGGTTTAAAAGAATAAACTAAATCAAATCAAGCAAATCAACTAACGAAGGATGCTAAATTGCAACAAAAATTAAACAAATCAAAGAAAATTAACAAAAAAAAAATAAATAAATCGATAAGAAGAGGGGAAATAGAAGAAATACCTTTAATTGAGGAAAGAGAAAAGAAGATCGGCGATGAGAGGAGTGAAGGGAGGAGTTTGGTTGTTGTTGAGCTGAGCCTACCTTAGGGTTTGAACTTTCCTTCCGGAATGATCTACAGAAGGAGAAGAGGAATAAAACACGCCTCATGTGCTTTATTTATACACATAATCGCTCGTGCGATGCGTGTGTGTGCGCGCGCTACATCATTTTGAGAGCCGCCTGCCACCTCGGCTCCCTCCCTTCCTCTTAGTCTTCGTCGGTGGCTCATTTTGTTATGTTTAAAATGTTCCCAATTTTACTCATTTAAATTATTTTAGTTGTTGGTAAAATAGATTTGTTAAAGCTTAGTAAGTCTAATTTTTAATTTCAAAAAATCTTTATTAATATAAAATAAATTTTAATCTTTAATTTTTTTAGGTATATATATATTATTAGTATATAATAAATATTTTTTAAAAATAATAATCTACAATATCCGACAGATAAAAAAGTTATAACTAATTCAAATTGACTTAAAGAGAAAATTTCATAAGCATTTCCGAGACTCAAAATATTATTTTAAAAAATTTAAATTTATTATCATTTGAATCAACAAATATTAGTAGAATAATTATCTAATTTATAGTTAATAATAAAAGGAATGCCTGTTGATGGAAAAAAAAAGTACAATCTTTTTTTATCTTTTGCATATTTTTAACCTAATTAAACATAATTGTAATTTAGTAAAAAAACGAAAAAAACCAAAACACACACATGATATTTAAAGTGAATTACATGAGGTTTATTATTGTGGTTTCACATTCACATTAATACATGTAGACATATGGTCTGGCCCGGCCCACGAGGCAAAAACCCAATAATGAAAGTCCAACAAGAATAAGCCCATCAGTGTAAAGTTTGGTACCTAGCCCATTTGATAGAGCCCATAATTCTTAAAGCCAAAAAATAACAAAAAAAATTAAATTAATTATTAATTATTATTTTTTTTTAAAAAAAAAAGAAAGAATAATTTGGAACGTGGGCAGAAGATGGAGAGAGAAAGAGGAGAATATGGGGAAGTGGAGGAGAGAGTGGAAGAAAATGAGGGAGAGTGGGAAAGAAAAAATAAAAAATAAAAAATAAAAGGAGAGGATTGAGAGAAGAGAGGGGGAGGCTGAGAGAGGAAAAAAAAAAGATCACGAGGCTGATAGAGAAAAAAAAATCACGAGGAAGAAGAGGAAAAAAAAAACTTTTGGTAAAGAATTAAAAAAAAAAAACACAGTAAAGAAAAAGCTTTTGTTCAAAGAAAAAAATTGATAAAAGGGCTTTGAGTATCAATCTTACGCTGCTGGGAACATCTATTCATCACCAAAGAAAATTCTGAGGGCATATCAATTTTTACGGTAACTTCTAAATCTTCATCTTTTTTATTTTTATTTTTTTTATTTTTATTTATAATTTTGTCACAATTTTTATAGTCATTCATATACTTTTGTGCATTCATTTACTTATTTAGTTATTGTGCATTTATTTCCTGGTTTAATTATTGTTATTTTATTTTCCTTTTTTTTTTTTTACTTGTTTTCTTGTGTTTCTTTTTCGTTGTTTTTGCGGCAACAGTGCTTAGCACTGTTGCCTGCCCTTACCCTTTTTTTTTTTTTTTTCGGGCAACAGTGCCCACAAAATTGTTTTTTTTTTCTTCTTTGGCAACAGTGCTGTGCACTGTTGCCCGCCCATTTTTTATTTTATTTTTTTTTCTCTTATTTTATTTTATTTTATTTTTTTATTTCTTTATTTGTTAT
>CATIWO010229069.1:0-15544 GCA_949673435.1 Macaranga tanarius | reverse complement strand
TTTTGCCTTTGAACTTTATGTTCTTTTTTTATTTTTAAATTTTGGGCCTTTTGTTGGGCTTTTCTTTTATTTTTTTATTAGGGTTTTGAGAACATTATTTATAGGGTTTGTTTGATGTTGTTGGTAGTTTTTTTGATAATTTAATAATTAATTCTCAATTATTCCAATATCGGTATTCTTAGGAATCAACGATTTTTTATGCCTAATTCCTGGTAATCTTAGGACTCAACAGGTTTTTAGAAGATCATAGACTGGAAATCATGCACGATTCAACAGTCCTTGATAGTTATCTGTGTTTAATTACCTTCCGCTACGTCAGAGACCCAATCTCAACAGGAACCACTGCATCCATTTCGTATGCCAATCGGAAAGGTGATTCCCCAGTAGAGCTTCTCGGGGTTGTTCGGTATGCCCAAATGATGTTATACAATTCATCATCCCAATTGCCTTTTTTATCACCTAGGCGCTTCTTGATGCCCTGCAAGATTATCCGATTAGTTACCTTCGTTAGACCATTGGTCTGAGGATGAGCTACCGAAGTGAACCACAGTTTTATATGGAGGTCTGAGCAAAATTGTTTAAATTTTTCATTATCAAACTGCTTTCCGTTGTCCGTGATGAGAGTGTAGGGAATACCGAATCTGCACACCACTTCCTTCCAAAAGAAATTATGAATTTTGGCCTCCGTTATTGTTGGGACTACCTCTACTTTAATCCACTTTGTAAAATGGTCTATGGTGATGATGAGAAACTTCTTTTGTCCTGAGGACAGTGGAAAAGGTCCAAGAATGTCCATTTCCCATAATGCGAAAAGCCACGGACTTCCAATGGGACTCTGGATGTGAGCTGGCAAATGCGATAGTTGAGAATGCCTCTGACACTTTTCACAATTCTGTATGAGCTTCTGAGCATCCCTTGCCATTGTAGACCAATAATAACCTTGTAAGAGAGCTTTTCTGACCAATGTTGCTTGGGCTTTGTGGGCTCCACAAATGCCTTCATGCATTTCCCGGAGTACATAATTTCCTTCGTCAGGTGATACGCGTTTACTCCATGGGTGGCTGAATGATCTTCGATAAAGGGTTCCCTCCTGTAGTGAATACTGAGCTGCTTTCATCCGAATTTTTCTTGCTTCCTTCTTATCCTCAGGCAAGACTCCAGAATCTAAATATTCGATAATAGGTTTAGTCCAATTATCGATTTGGCTAGTAACAAGTACCTCGTTCCTTTCGATAGTTGGGGTAGTAAGAATCTCTTTGAGCTTAGTATTTTGAAATGTGGCTCCATTTTCTGCTGCTGATTTTGCTAGTGAGTCCGCTTCATTTTCCTTTCTGGGAATTTGAATGATGTTCCAGTGTCCCCCTGCTTTTCAAGCTGTTATAAGAGCTCACGAGCTTTTTCTGAATATTTGCTCATATTAGTATCTTTCGTAGCGAAGTCTCCTTTCAATTGGTTTACAACGAACTGAGAATCGCAAAGGATTTTGAGATTTTTGTCCTTGACTTCATTAGCCAATCGTAAACCCATAACCAAGGCCTCGTACTCTGCTGCGTTATTAGTGGCATGGTATCCCATCCGAACCGCATATTCTATCCTGACCCTTTCAGGGCCTATTAAGATAATTCGGGCACCGGATCTATTTTTTCCTGCAGCTCTATCTATGAACATTCACCATTCTTCTCTTTCTTCGCTGCCAACATCCGAAATAGTCATTTCTTGTAGAAAATCAGCCAATACCTGGGCTTTGATGGCCCTTCGTGGTTCGTAGGCTATATCATATTCTCCAAGAATAACTGACCATTGCACAAGTCTGACTGACATTTCTGGTCTTTTCAAAATTTTCTTAAGAGGCTGATTAATCCGTACTATTATCCTATGTGCTTAGAAATAATATCGGAGCTTCTTGGATGTGTGTACAAGAGCTAGAGCTAACTTGTCCATTTCTGGGTACCGAACCTTTGACCCTCTGAGAACTTTGCTGATATAGTAAATAGGACTCTGTTCTTCCTTATCTTCTTGTACCAAGATGGATGCCAAGGATTCATCACCTACGGACAAGTACAAGTACAAGTCTTCTTCAGGCACCAGTCTGCTTAATAAAGGCAGTGAGGTCAAGAACCTCTTGATGTCTTCGAATGCCGACTAGCAATCGGCAGTCCACTCAAATTTTTTGCTATTTTTTATTCCCTTAAAGAAGGGAAGGCATTTTTTTGTTGAACACGACATGAATCGTCTGAGGGTCGTTATGCGCCCGTTTAATTATTAGAGCTCGTTCAAAGTTGCTAGAGTCTTCATATTGAGTATGTCTTGCATCTTTTCAGGGTTAGCTTTGATTCCTCTCTGTGAGATCATAAACCCTAAAAATTTCCCTGCTTTAACACCAAAAACACATTTATCAGGATTCAATTTCATTTTATAATGATCGAAAGTTTGAAATACTCGTTCCAGTTCATTGGCGTGACTTTCTGAGTTCTTACTTTTGACGATAAGATCATCCACGTACACTTCAATTGTCCTCCCGATGTCACTTTCAAAGATGAAGTTCATAAACCTTTGATACGTAGCTCCTGCATTCTTTAAGCCGAATGGCATGACATTGTAACAGTATAACACTTGGTGAGTAATGAATGATGTTTTCTCCTAATCTTCCTTTTTATGGGAATCTGATGGTATCTCTGAGCCGCATCCATGAAGCTATATATTTCATGGCAAGCCGTTGAGTCTACCAACTTATCGATGGTTGGTAAAGGATAGCTATCTTTCGGACATGCTTTGTTGAGATCTATATAGTCTACGCACATACGGATCTTCCCATTTGACTTTTTTACTAGAACTATGTTAGCCAGCCATTCAGGGTGAAAAACTTCCCTCATGAACCCTGCTTCTAATAGCTTTTTAATTTCAGTGGCTATAATTATCTGTCGTTCAAAGGCAAAATTCTGCTTCTTCTGTATAACTGGCTTTATGCTAGGGTCGACATTCAGGCTATGTGCGACTACAGTAGGATCAATTCCCATGATCTCGGATGCTTTTGTGGCAAATGTATCTGCATGTCTTTGTAATACTTGTACTATTTCTTCTTTGATTTTATTCGGAGCTTCTCCCCCTATTTTGATTGTCTTGCCGTTAGCTAATTCCAGCTCTTACAATTCTTCTATTGGTTCGGAACTTACTCCGTGCTTCTCTAGTTCAACAAAGTGCTCGATAGGGAAGGCTTCTAACTCGTCTTTCATAACAAGATTATAACATTGCTTAGCCACCTCTTGGTTTCCTCGTATAGTAATAGTCTTTCCCGGAGCTGGAATTTTCATTACTAAGTGACGGATGCTGGTTACTACCCCCAACTTCCAAAGGATAGGTCTTCCAATTACACCGTTGTATGCTAAACGAGTGTCTACCACGTTGAACAAGGTTTTAATCATCACAGTTTCCTTTGTGTTATGATTCCCAAATTCTACTTCCAATTCTATACTGCCCATAGGCTGAATAGTTCTGCCATAAAAGCTGGTTATCGGATTTGAAGTATTCTTCAAATCCATAGGCGAACCCTCCATTTTTTTGAAAGCATCCCATGTTATGACATTTATCGCACTTCCACCATCGACAAGCATTCTTTTGACCAAGTAATTCTTTACGTATGCATTGACCGCTAAAGCATAGTTATGAGGCTATTTTACATGAGAACCATCTATTTGGCTAATGATGATATCTGGGATTGATGAGTCTTCGGCTGCCATCCATACTTCCTTTTTCCTCTTTCTGTTTCCCCTTGAGGATTCTCCACCTATAATCATGTTAATGACTCCGGACGCTTCCCTGCGGGTTCGTTTGGAGGCATCCTGCTCATTCTGTCTCGCGTCTACACTTTGTTGTCTCCTGGGAACGTCTTCAGTGAACTTCTTCAATGATCCCGACTCCATAAGCCTATCAATTCATATCTTTAGATCACGGCATTCGTCAGTATCATGGCCCTGGTCTCTATGATACTTACACCATCTGTTTTTATCCCTTCGTCCCATAGAATTCGGATGCAGCTTTCTTGGGATTGGTATATCTATGCCATTTTGCTTAATCCACATCAAAATTTCTGATTTGGTTGCATTTAAAAGAGCGTACTTCTTCTCCGTTCTGGATCTGAACTGTGAATTGTGCTCTCTTCTAGTATCTCTTTTTTCTTCCTTCTTGACTGTGTGCTCCGCAGTTTCCCTTCTGCGTATGTCTCTTAGGTCTTCGTCAAGATCGATTAATTTTATGGCGATCGCCATCACTTTGGGGAAGGTCTGAGGCTTCTTAGTCATTATCTTCTCCCGCAGTTTGCCCATCTTGGTTCTGTATTTTAGCGCATTTATCGCTGCCTCATTACTTAGGTGTTCGATTTGCATGGCTACCTTGTTGAACCTATCAAGGTAACCCCGGAGCGTCTCATTATCACCTTGCTTACAGAACCTAAGGTCATTAATACTCTTCTTTGGCAGAATATTAGTGATGAATCAGATTATGAATTGCTCAATCAAATCCTTGAAGGTGGCTACCGAGTTCTTCGGGAGTCTGTGGAACCATCTTTAGGCCATGTTCGTCAAGGTAGTCGGAAATACCCTGCATAGAATGGCGTCGTTGACGTTTTACAACATCATCTTTGTTCTGTACATAGAGACATGAGCTATCGGATCCCCTGTTCCATCATACGAGTCCAAAGTGGGGACTTTGAATTTTGAAGGTATCTGAGTTGCCATGATACTATGTATGAAAGGAGTGCTTCCATCTAAAATGCATTCTTCAATCTCATCGGGCCCCGTTCAGACTTTGTGCATTGCTTCTTGTAATTGTTTATTGAACTCCGTTCTTCCCTTTCTACTACCTCCCGATTCAGCCTCATCATCGTTATTTTCCTCAGATCTATGTGAATGCATTTTGGATGCATTAGGTTCGTTGCGAAACAATGTTCGTCCACCTTATTGTCCCACGACAGGTGTGGTTATCGGCAATGCTCCTTCCGGGCGAGAGGTTCCTCCAATCTGAACTCCTGCCTGTGTGTCCTGGGTTACATATGCCAATTTGTTGTTGCAGGATGAAGAGCTGAGTCTTGATGTTATCAATTACTGTGTCTCTATATAGGGGAGGCAAGTTGGGTGTGCTTGTTGAAGGATGAGCGTTAGTCAAGTTCGATGGTGTTCTAAAATTCGGTGGATTTTGGAATAACACCGTCGGAGTCGGTCTTGTGAAGTGCTGAAAAGGAGCGTTATACTGGGGAGAGAGTTCCATAGATAATGCCGATCCAATCCCCCCGCTAATTGACATGGTGGGCGGAGTTGAAGTTTGAGTAGGAGGCTGTGTTAGATTATCTCCTTCCACGATACCTTGAGTAGCAATGGCCGGATCCCTTGTTGTTGATGGAACTGGACTACCTGCCATCTTGTATCGCCTGTCCAGCGTGAAAAATAAGTAAGACTGGGAATTAAAAGAGAAATTCTCACAGACGGCGCCAATTGATGAATGAAAATCCCTTCAAGACCTACAAACACAAGAGAAACCCTATGGTGAACCCGGGATCTTCGTTCCACAGGGTCTCCAATGCCTAAGTTAGAAAAATTTTCCAAGATAATCAATATGAGAGAAATATGAGCTATATATAGACATAAAAGAGAGGCATACCTAGTCCAATTAGGATTAGGACTAAACAGGAATCCTTCCTGTTGTATAGTCAATCTTCCTTTATTAGATTGCCTTATGGAACAAGACTCCTATTAAGGACTCTTTATGGTCTTGAGACAATTCTGGAACTTATCAGACATGATGTAAAATGAAAAATTTTTAACACATAATTAAAATTAAGTGTTATTGCATTGCATACCTTTGAATATATATGGTTGTAATAAATAGATTGCCTAACGTAATAATGAAGAATTCATGATGTGGATTTGATAGAGTTTTGAGGTATATTTGGCCCAGACAAGAGTCACCATTATGTTCTCACTTTAATTTCTAATATTGACTTTAGTATTTAATTAATGGAGAAACAAAAAAGAAAATCAAAGGGAAATGAAAAGAATAGATATGTCTTTTCTTTCTTTTATGAACCAAACTATTTGAATCAATTCCACTCGTACTATTATAGTCATAGATACAAGCAAGAAATGAATCTTGATTATAAAGCAACCCCACCAGAAAACACTTCATGCCCACAATAATTCACACTCTTCACTTCTTAAAAAAAGCAAACTAAAGCAAACATGTAGCAGTAGCAGACCATCAAAAAGCCATCTGCAGCCCCATCAAAAATTCAAATCAGTTCCCTTAAATAATACTGCAACATGCATACATATAAAGATTCCTCAACAGCTACATGTGCATAAAGTCCCTACAAAATCATACCAACAACAATAAACATTTCCTCTACTATCCAAGCAAAGTATCATCACTCCCCTACTCTTCCTCTTCTGATTCTTTGCAACGTTTCTTGATCTGTCTAGCTCAACCACAGCCATGAATGCACTGTTCTTGATCATTCTTGCAATCTTTTCAACATCAATACTCCATGCATCTTCTTCTAACATCCCTCTAAATACTTGCCGATCTTATTGTGGAAACATCACCATAGACTACCCTTTTTCGCTCCAAAATGGCTGTGGCCATCCTGGCTATAGAGACCTATTATTTTGCATGAACGATGTCTTGATGTTTCATATAAGTTCAGGATCCTACCGTGTTTTGGAGATAGACTATGCTTATCAATCACTTACTCTTCATGAGCCTCACTTGTCAACATGTAACACCATTGTGCTAGGTGGCAAGGGCAACGGCTTCTCTGTCGAGCCGTGGCGGTCACCGTACTTCAATCCAGCAGCTGATAATGTGTTCATGCTAATAGGCTGCTCAGCTCAATCGCCACTCTTCCAAGGTTTCCCTGGGAAGCACTTGCCTTGTCGAAACGTTTCGGGCATGGGGTGCGAGGAGTACTATGGGTGCCCAGCGTGGAGTCTCGTGGGACACAGGCGTGTTGGCACGACATTTGGATCCGGCCCACCGGAGTGTTGTGGGGTGGCATTTGAGGCAATTAAATCAATAAACCTTAGCAAGCTTGAATGTGAAGGATACAGTAGTGCTTATAGTCTAGCACCATTGAGAGTTGATGGACCTAGTGAATGGTCTTATGGGATACGTGTGAAGTATTCTGTTCAAGGGAATGAAGAATTTTGTAGAGCATGTCAAGCCACTGGTGGAACTTGCGGCTATGGCACTGATGGGATCAAGCAGCTGTGTATGTGTGGAGATTTCAATTCCTCCTCTAATTGTGATTCAGGTAATATACATTACACTTTCACAAATTTAGTTTTATCACTAGATTAAGATATTAGAATCATACTAAATTTTTTCACAAATTTATTTTTCGAATAGTCCTACTTTTATCACTAAAATAAGATACTTAAACTGAATTAAATTATAGGTCAAAATTGTTATTTTCAATTGACAAATCTCGATATGTTATTATCTTCTTTGGACATGATTATTGATGTTAGCTTTTGCATTGATTTATCTCATCATTGCATCATGTAAATGAATATGGTGATGTGTGCAGTTAGTTCAGCAACAATCAGCAGAACATGGAACTGGGTGGGCATGCTAGCAGGTATACATGATTTTCTTTAATGAAGTTTGGTTACAAATTATATTTGCATTGATAATGCCTTCATTAAGGATAATCCCACTTGTCTAATTCTTCCTAATTTGTTGTTATTAAACCTTAAATTGGCTTTAACACAGCATCAATCCAAATTTGTCTAGATCGACTAAATGCACTAATTAAACAAGTTTTTTTTTTCTTTTTTGGCTTAAATAAAATATCAAAATGTTAAACTGGCCACTGAATTATTTTGTTCTTACACCAAAATTGCAGGATGTTTGATTAGCATGTTAGCATGGATGTGTACCAATACCAGATAAAGGAAAGAGCCAACACCAACTCATGGAAATCTATTATATAATTGCACAATTGGACAACAAATGGGAAGAGATCATCTAATAGCAAATGAGGAAATAGCATCACTTTGAAGGACAAGAAAAATGTTATTTTACATAATGAAATCAAACAAATAGAATACATGGATTTTTACATTTAGATAAATTTTTTGTTTATTTATCAATTGTTACTTCTTTTGTGTGTTGGTTAAAATCTTCTTTTTACTCTCCCATATCATTTGTAAAAATTAGTCCCTTAAAGTTAAACCTCTTTGTAAAATGTAGAAGTATCTTATATGTAATCACAAGCAAAGTACGTTTAATCTTGGATTAGTTGGAGTAATAGCATGGATTATCTAATAAAATCATGCTGTTGGAGTTTTCTACTTGAGCATAATTATTAATTAGAGGAAAAATAACATTTACAAGAAACAAAACAAAATTAAAAAAAAAATAATGTGATAGGATAGATACAAATTTGTTTATTTTTATGCACATATTAGCGTGTGATTAAGAGCATAACTTTTGCTGCCTAACGTATATTCTTAATTCTTTGGTAGTTCACATCAAAGATATAAATAGGATTCCTTTCGAAATGTGAAAATGAAATCATGGTAAAACAAACATTTATCCAAAATAATGATTTCAACTTTAAATTGGTTTTTTTTTTTTATTGATCGAACATGTAATAGTTTAAATCTACCTAAAAATCTACATAAGAAATTTTTTTTTTAACACATTGGACAGCACATGTATGAATATTTCATGATAGTGGGACAATCACATCCATGAATCTCAATCAAAGAAAGTCTAGGGTCATGGTTCAAAATGAGAAATTATTAGGTAGGATTAAAATGTTATCTCATTGCTAATTTGGTGTTTTCATTTATCCAATAATCAAATGTTATCATTTAACTTTTTCTTAAAATAAATAAAATGTGGTAATATTTTAATGAAATACCAACCAGTGGCGGAGCTTCAGCCAGCTGGACCCCTTACCCCCTATTTTTGGTAAAATGAACTTAAAATGTTGGGACCAACTTAACAATTCTGAGCTAGTATTAGAGTTCTACTAAATAATTTATCAAATTTTTACGATTTAATTATTTAAAAAATTCTAAATTTTATGAGTTTGAATAAATTTAATGTGTTCTTTCAACTTTTATTTTAAAAAAAAAATCTCAAACTTTATATATTTTAATAATTTTAATACATTCTTCTAAAAAAATTATAAATTTTACACCTTTTAACAATTTTAACATATTCTTCTAAAATTTTAGCAGCAAAAAAAAAATATATCAATATTAAACTATAGTTGTCTAATCAATATTTTAACATCTAATAAAATGTTGCAATTTTTTAGATATGTTGACATAGTACCAAACACCTGTTAACTAAAATAAAATAATGAGTTAGCAAAAATTTTCTCCTTAAAATATACTATTTTAAAAATATAATATTTTAATTTATTATAAGTTTGTAATTGTTTATATAACATTGAAATATTTTTTTCATTTTTAAATTATAAACTTTACACCTTTTAATAATATAAACACATTTTTTTTATTAAAAAATCCATTTTAGTGTTATATAAGTAATTGTAAATTTATGACCAATTAAAATATTAATTTTTCATTTTAAAATGATATATTTTAAGGAAAAATTTTTTACTAACACATTAAATTTTTTTTTTAAAATTAAAAAAAGTTTGGTGCCATATTAAAATTTATAAGATGTTAAAAAATTGATTGAACAAATATAATTTAGTATTAGCCAAATTATTATCTAAAAATACATAAACTTTATAATTAATTTTTTTATATTAAAATTATTAAAAATTGAAAAATTTATAATTTTTTATAAATTTTAAAAGAATGTATTAAAATGGTTAAAAATGTACAATTCAGGATTTCTTAAAATAAAATTGAAAAAACTTGAAAATTTTATTAAAACCCGTAAAATTTAAAATTTTTTAAACAGTGAGGTCAATTTTTACGGAAGTAATTCATATATATAATGTAGCATGCAAAACTTTCGTTATTAAATCTAATTAATTAACTTTCATACTTTGAAGACAAGTTTAAACTTATAAAAACAAATAAAGATTTCATATGTATATTTTTTGAGAATGTAAATTAAAAATCAATGCTATTGTTTTTTTTTTAATTACTAGTATTCAAAGCTTGTTAAGCTCCTTCAAATTATTATTATTGTTACCAAAATGGCACCTACTTGGGAATTTTTCAAAAAACAAAAATGGCACCAAGATCTTGGGTGTCAACATATGATAGAAAATGCCCCTTATATATATATATATATTTATATATATAACTTAATATAGAATTCAGAATGATTGGACTGTTAATAATTTTAAAAATCATTTTTATAAGTTACCATTTAATGTAAGATCTTTTTAAGTGTAGTGTAAAAAGAGAAATTAAATCCAAAGGTTCTTACGTGTGACGCCCCCCATACACTGGTCCACTTGCATTACATCGCCTTCTTCTTGAATGTATATATGCACAGGTCAAAGCCAACGCCACTAGTAACCCAACAACACTGACTATACCAAAACGGCCGATCCCATTTCCAGCTTCTCTGTATTTGTCTCTTTTTTCACTTCCCCGCTAGTTTTTGGCTGCGAGTACAGAGTTTGCTTATTGTTTTCTGGTGTCTCTGTTTTTTTGTTAAGTGTTAAAGATTTGATTTTGGGTTTGTTGCAGAAATGGCTGTAAGTTTATGTTTCTCTTCATTTCGGCCAATAATTCATGTACCTCATTCAATAACTCGCACACCCATATCACCAATATACAGTGGTCGAGGAGATGGCTGCTCTGTTTCTGTTTTGGCAACAGAAATTTATTGTGCTAATGCTAAGCAGATAGCCCATTGCAGATGTGGAAACAGTAAAAGAAGTACAACTCTTGTCACCAATGTCTGCCAAAACTCGGCTTCGCCTTCTTTTACTGCATTTAATGAGGTTTCTCCACCTTTAATTTAATTTTCTCTTTCTGGGTTTTTTTGTTTATTTTAATTTTGATTGCTGGGCTCTTTTTTTTCTGTGTCTAATAGTTGATCGAGTCTTTGATTAATCGTGTGGATTTATCGGAGTCTGAAGCAGAAGCATCTCTTGATTTTTTATTAAATGATGCTAATGAGGCGTTGATCAGTGCTTTTCTTGTTTTGCTCAGAGCCAAAGGAGAGACCTTTGAAGAAGTAAGTTTTGCTTGTTTTCAGTTTTAACATTAAAATGTAAATAGAATTGGTTTTTTGTAATAGAACAATGTGATTTGTGGGATTTTTTGGGCTGACAGATAGTGGGATTAGCAAGGGCAATGATTAAACATGCTAGAAGAGTTGAAGGGTTGGATGATGCAGTTGATATTGTTGGCACTGGTGGTGATGGAGCAAATACGGTTAACATTTCTACAGGGGCATCAATACTTGCTGCTGCTTGTGGTGCAAAAGTTGCCAAGGTCATAGCTTTTTCAAATCTAAAGTAGCATAATGAACGTTTTAGCACTCTTGTGTTATTATTATTATATTTTATATTACAAGCATTGTGAAACTTGCACCTTTCCTTCACAGCAAGGGAATCGTTCTAGTTCTTCAGCATGTGGAAGTGCTGATGTGTTGGAAGCATTGGGCGTAGTAATTGACCTGGACCCAGAGGTAGGTTTATTATGAATGAGAGCCATTAATACCTGTAGTTCTATTGTAACTGTCTTAGAATGTTTTACTGGGCAATATCATTGTAGATATTACAGTAACTTTTTACGGTGTTTTATGTCACTGAGAGGAGGTTTATTTATAAGCATACAGTTCTAAATTTAGGGACAGCGCATTATTGTTTACTCTACCAAGCTATGCTGTTGTCTTGTAAAACGTCCAAAACAAATTTCTTCATGCCAAAACAGAAGAAGTAGCCTGTCAACATAAAACATATGCGTTTAGAGAGTATCTAAAGCATATTCATTTCTCTGTAGGGCCCTTACAAAATATTTGTTAGTGGAAGAGTTTGGTGCTATATCCTCTTTAATATTTGCTGTCAAAATTTTGGCTGTTCGAATCTCTAGAGCTTTATCTGAGTATAAATAAGCTGCAGAATTTAACAATTTTCACTATCTTGAATTAATAACTGGTCCACAAATAAGAACTGCTACTGATAATGTGCCAATTTCTTGATACATTTCTCTTCTTTTCATTTCATGCTACATTTTGTTAGCACTCTTCATGCCTACTTATCATTTTTCTTCTTGAACAGTGGATGGAATTATTGTCTTGATATTGAATTTTTAACTAAAGTTCTTGTTGATCTGATGTTTGTATCTCATGGCATAGAGTCTAAACTAGCGCTACTAGTAGGCACCTATTTTTTTTGTCATTTAATGTTATTTCCACGTTTTTCCTAAAATTTTCTGGATAGTAGGATTGTTTGAATGTACAAGTGGTGTCGTTTTGGTTTCTTTTACTGGTTTCTTAATGGATTCCCTTATAGATGACAGCTCACGTAGGTAGTTCAAATCACAAGTTTGTATATCCATTCATGTATATAGATAAAAATTTAACGTTTTTGCATATACTGATCTAGTTTGTTCTCTCTTATTCCTTAGGGGGTATCAAGGTGTGTGAATGAAGTAGGAATCGGCTTTATGATGTCACCAAAGTATCACCCAGCAATGAAGATAGTCAGCCCTGTGAGAAAGAAACTAAAAGTGAAGACAGTATTCAATGTATTGGGCCCTATGCTGAATCCTGCACGTGTACCGTTTGGAGTTGTTGGTGTATACAAGGAAGAGTTAGTAAGTGCCTGTGCCATGAACCTTAGCAACAGTAAATAAAATATATTATCAGCTCTTACACAATTGAACTCATCAATCGTTAATTTCAAATATCTGGAAAAGGCCAAATTAAAAGAATGAGAGGAGGGGCTTTATACCTTTCCTCCACAAAATAAATAAATATATAAATAAAAAGAGAGTTTACATTATTGGAGATTATACAGTGAAGAATCTTATTCATTAACTTTCTGAAGATGCTGGAAAAGCAACTCCAACATGACACACAAGATCCTTGTGTGGTTGTTCCTTTCATGTGACCTGCATGTCTTTGTGGCACTTTTTTCTTAGCAATAATCTCTTAAAGAAGAATTCCTCTTTGTTTCTTGGATAGGTCCACAAAATGGCGAATGCATTGCAACGATTTGGGATGAAGAGGGCATTAGTTGTTCACTCAGAGGGCTTAGATGAAATGAGTCCTCTTGGTATGATTTCTTCCTTTCTATATCTCAATCACTGCTGTATGGAAGACTAGTCTGCAGTTTTCTCACTTGACTTTTTAGTTTTACTTTTCTGCTTCATTGTCAATCTATTCATGTTCAATGATCTTATTACAGGACCTGGGATGGTTCTAGACATCACACCAGAAAAGGTTGAGAAGTTCTCATTTGATCCATGTAAGACATTCCCTCTGACTTGTGTTTTATTTTATTTATTCATTTGAAGACATGGTGTTGCATAGCTGTAATTAATCACTCAAATGGTGTAGATATGAAACTTGAAATTCATCACTTCAATTTAAAGAGTGCTTGTCTCTGTGGAATTATGGACGATGACTGTTTACATTACTGATTATGTGAGAATGATTGCTGGACAGTGGAGTTCGGCATTCCTCGCTGCACTTTAGAAAGCTTGAGAGGTGGAGGTCCAGAGTATAATGCAGAAGTACTAAGACGAGTTCTGTCAGGGGAGAAAGGATCCATTGCCGATGCATTGGTGAGTTTGTTCAACAATGCTTGCCTGTGTATAATATATGGATACAAATCAACAGCATTCATGATCTTGTGAACTGAGTCCTAATGCAAGAATATTACCTCAGATCCTAAATGCAGCAGCAGCTCTTTTGGTAAGCGGTCTTGTGAGTACTCTAGGTGAAGGAGTAGCTTTGGCTCGTGAGATACAATTGTCAGGAAAAGCTATCAAGACTCTTGAGTCATGGATAAGCATTTCAAATGTAAGTGCAATTTAATCCTAAACTCTTTGGCATTGCTGTTGGAATTGATCTTCACCAGTTTTCTGCTGTTCCTTTTGTTTGACAATGGCAGAAAATGAAAGACACGGTGCTTGCCTAGACAGCTTGAAATTATACTTTGAGATCCTGAAAGTGGAAAACAAGCCTTACGACATAGATGGCAGCTCTGTAGAACAACAGGAATGGCTCTGCTTTTCACCTTGTGGTACAAGTTTTTAGCTAGCTCAAATTGTAAACGGTTGGCTTGTAGAAAACAGTCTTTAATTCAAGAAAATATCAAACCACAATGTGAGGCAATGAATGCTATGCTCCCAATCCAGATTAAAGGTGCTTTAGACGTTTGCTTGTTTACTTCATTTCTGCTGGTTAACGTTCATCTAGAACTTAAAAAAGAAGAAAAATACTATGCTCTAGAAATGAATTATTTGTCACCTGCGGTACAAATTTTTGGTGTTGCACTTGCTTTTCATTGGCCCTTATAGTAAGTGAGGCATCGTCTATATGGAAATATAGGAGAATGAAAGGGGATAGAGATCACCCTATGGGATTGAGATAGTGACACATTAATGTAGCAATATTTACTAGGATAAATATATAATAGGCAACACATATGGCTCCTTTATAAAGTATTTGTCCTTACAAAACACATGAGACACATTTTATTTTCATTTACATGATCATCTATACTTGAAGACTGCTCACAACTGAGCAGAGTTGCTACCATTAGCACCAGCATCATTCTGAGCAACAGTCCCAGCATCATTCTTGGCAATGGCGCCAGCATCATTGAGAAGAATCGAGAGCTCACCTTTTTCGTACTTCTTCAGTACACCTTCAACCAAAAAACAAGAAAAGGTACAGAACCATTGAGTTGCCGTGAAAATTGAAGAGAAAAAAGAGGGAGAATAGGAAGAAAGCACTTACTATCACAGCCACCAATATGTTTTCCACCAATAAACACATTAGGAACAGTAGTTTGGCCAGTCCACTGAGCTAAAGCTGCTTGGATATCAGATCCATCACCTTCAGAACACAAAATTTGCCTCAAAAAAATTCACTTTGATCAAAAGATAAAACAGCAATAAAATGGAATTAAAAGACTTTGATTCAAAATCCTGAGTCTTTCTTACTTTCCTCATCCAGCTCAATAACCTTGAAATTAGCTCCTAACTGTGTCAACAGCTGCTTCACTTTATTGCAATACCCACAGTAGGTTTTGCTGCAAATAAAAACATAATAAATAAAGAACACGATAAAATGGTTTCTTTAAAATAATTTCAGCAACCCAATTCTAAAAATTGTAGCTTTAATCAAAATTATGTATAATTCTTTAAAATAATTTCAGCAACCCAATTCCAAAGATTGTAGCTTTAATCAAAATTATGTATAAAAATAATGAAATAAATAAACCCATAATTGCAGATTGAAAATTTGGGGAACCTGAAAACGAAGACAGGAGCAGAAGCAACAAGCACTTTGGCTTTGTTGAGTGCCATTTCGATTTCTTCCTTGGTCCTTTTGCTAGAACTAAACAGAGAACCCATCTATTTATCACTGT